>JAOTQJ010018972.1:0-17084 GCA_025642045.1 Solanum sejunctum | reverse complement strand
TTATTAAATTTCTAATAATAATAATAAACTAGATCTTGTGTAGCCTATAAATAAAATAATAAATAAATAATAATATTATTTATTTAAGATCTAATTTGTTATTAAATATGTAATTACATTTGTCTAGTGTAATGGTCTAATCGGAGATAGCAAACAAAATTATTTTATGTACTATATCCTGTTCCCAATAATTCAAGTGGTCACGTCCATTTGATAAGATAACATAATACTAATAATCACCATGTTTTGTCTTCCAATTATTTAAAATAAGCACTGTATTTTGTCCTCCAATTATTCAAGATACATGATATTTTGTCTCCGCTCTCTTCCCTTTAAATACTGAGTTTTTCATACTAAGAGCAAGCAGAAGAAAATTTAGGAAGAACGTATATAGAAAGAAGAGAATTCACGATCATCAACTACATAAATACCATTTGTGCGGTTCCGGCATTGAGGTAGATTTGCGTATCCTTCCTTGAGATTGGGAGTGAGTTATTGAATATTCATATGTTATAATTTGTGGAATGAAATCATGTTATTTGTTGAAAAATTTTCTTATGATATCTGGGTGAAAAACTTAAATTACATATATGCAGTTATTTCAAAAGTATGAAAATACTAAATAAGATGAGAAGAATAAAGCAACTGGAATCTTTGAAGAAAAAAAAATGTTTTCTTACCATATTCTAAACAATAGCCATAAGTCTTTGAATGTGGCAAAGAAGACAACGCTAACGATTTCAGCTTATTATACAAAAAGATAGGAAGCTTTTTTTTTCTTTGAAAGAGTGTAATCTTAAGGAAATAGACCTAACTTAACTTAGAGGAGAAATGAAAGAATAAAGAAATATAAAGATGAAGAAAGCTGTGATAATGTATGTGAATTAAATATATAAAGAAAAATTGTAACAAGGGAGAGTGTATATGTCACATACATTTCATTCTACTTTGTATATAGGAGCCTAGACATGCATAGGAATACATGCAGAGTATTTTTGTGTATTTTAAGATAGCATGATACTATCCTTATTAAAATAATATAGTAGCACCACCTCAAATTATTAACCAAAATATTTATATATTGAATTATTAGTTCCATCCGATTGAATAAAATATTGCAGAGTTTGTCTACCACACATGAGTTATAAAGTTAATATTCAATTGAATACAAAGAAGGCTATAATCGTTTGTCATATATTATTTATAATTATTAATATAATATTAACTTAAATCCATTAAGTTGCCTGCTTGAGTTTTCTTCTATAATCTTTTACTTTTAATTCATTCTAGTTTCAACTCTCTTCATTTTTGTGTCAAATTAATTTTACAAGTTAATCGCACTATCTTGTTTAACTCATAAAATTTGAACTCGAAAAGGATAAATAAAAGTGTTAATTATGAGATAAATGATGACCAAAAATATATACTTTTGACATAATCTTGAGCATAAAATTGAGAATCGTGACTAAGAGGAAAAATGATAATTTTTAAAATTTGATGGAAAAATTTTAAAGAAAGCAATATCCCAAAAATGTATAAAAGAGGGTGAATATATAATTACTAACCTGGAGAACTTTGATAATTATTGTACTTATTGAGAGAAATATTGTTTCTATAATTGTGTCTTAACTGCATGCATCCTTATACTACATGTTATGATATTTTGAAAAATTGTGAATGGTGACTAGTATCATGAGTGCTTGACCACACTTACTTAGGTGGCAAAGTAGTTGATACAATGTGATTTGTATCATGAGTCCTTGACCATGCTCACTTAGGTGGCAAGGTAGTTGATACAGGAAAATTATTATCATGAGTCCTTGGCCATGAGTTAGGTGGTAAGGTAGTTGATATATTGAGATGATGTACGACAGTCTTGATTCCACCTTGTATTGCATTGCATGCCATATCATTGCATTATTTGTGGTAGTTTTGGATTAATTTAATTATATGTGAATTTTATTGGCGTTGAGTTGTATAAATTTGAGGCACTGCTGCAGGATGATTTTTTGTTGCAGGTGAAAGCATTCATAAATTATTTCATAGTTTATTCAATTTGTAATTCTCAGTCGGTTAAATCTACTGGGTACATATTATATGTATTCCACCCTACTTTTTTCTCCACTGCAGATTCTCGTGAGGGTTACCCACGTGGTAGTTGATTTGCC
Source organism: Solanum sejunctum (assembly GCA_025642045.1). Lineage (NCBI taxonomy): Eukaryota > Viridiplantae > Streptophyta > Magnoliopsida > Solanales > Solanaceae > Solanum > Solanum sejunctum. The sequence goes on along the minus strand of JAOTQJ010018972.1, from coordinate 14,916 downwards.
CGCTTAATCGGGTCGCGCTAAATCTATTGGTGAGACTCAAAAGCTTCGACTTCCATTAGATTCTATCTTAATTGTATGGTCTTTATTTCTGTTTGAAGACTATAGTGTACTTATTCCATCAGTACTTATGTATTTAGATGCTCTTTAAACTCATGACACCAGGTTCTGGAATATGATTTTTATCTATTGAGCTTTTCTATTAAATGTATTTTATCTTTGAGTTTAAAAATTTATTTGGCTCCCCAGTCATAATCCTATTCTGGGTCGTGACATCTAGCCAAACAAGACAATGGGAATTAAACTGTACTTACACTTTGACAAACAAATAGGATAGTAAAATTACAGGGTGTATAATTACAGGGTATATAATTACTATCCTAGTAATTACACCAATTCCAATTACTAGGTGTCTTTCCAAACAGACCCAAAATATAGGGGGTTTAAAAGTTGCCAAAAAATTAAAATAAATAGTGGGTGTTTATAACTTTTGATATTTAGAAAGAGAAAAATTTAAGTAAATAGCGAGGATTTAAAATACCCGCCATCTAAAAATATTATTTTAAATATGCAATGTAACATAGATAGTTTTATATTGTATTATTTATATTGTATTCAATTTTTTAATATTAAATTTATTGGAATATGAAAAATGTCATTTAATATTTTAATATTAAAACAATTAAATATAGTATTTTAATATTAAAGTATCAAATGAACTGTATTTAATTTTTTTTAACTATGAAATGTGACATTTAAATGTTTATACTGTATTTAATTTTTAAATATTAAATACTGGTGCTTGAAATGTCATTTAATATTTTAATATTAAACATCTAAAATGTCATTGAAAGTTTCATATTATTTTAAATTTAAACATCTACACTTCTCTATTATTATTGATGGGAAAGTTTCCTATTATTTCGTATTATTGCTTCACAGCTAATAGCAACTTTCCCATTATTTTAAACATCGTAAACACAAAGTTCTAATCACAGCTAATAGCAACTTTCCCATTATTTTAAACATCTAAAGCACAAAGTTCTGGATTTTTCCGTCAATTTTCTAGACTTCTCCCTCACTTTTCATTCATTCTACACTTCTCCCTCACTTAGTTGCGCTGTGACACCACCACGTTGCCACGGCTCCATCACTTCAGCTACCTCACCAGATTTGGAATTAGAATTGGAACAGGTATTTAAGGTTATTTTTTTCACTTTTTTATCTCTTTGAATTTTTTTATCTCAATCTTTGAATTGAAAAATTTTGTACAACTTATTGTTATATTTACTAGGTATAAATTATTGTTGTATTCACCATCTCAATTGGACCTTCTGACCTATCATCTCATCAACTCAATTCTCAACTCAAGGCTTAGATCAATCAGTAGAAGGAAGTCAATTAGAAAAATCTCTAGAATTCAATTATGATTACTTAGGGAACCATCAAATTTTAGCTACCTATCATCATGATCACATTACAATCAAAAATAACATTTTCAGCTCAAGGCTCTAGACTCAATCCCTAGGTTCGTTCATGCATTCTTTTACAAGGTAACATATAGGGTTCATCAGAATAACTCATGTAAAACATTTATTCAGTAAGTCAAGTTTATGATGATTATCGATATATGAAAATACATATAATATATAATTTTCAAGAAAACATTCAAGAAACATGCATAGAGACTCAATATACTCACTTTCTTTCTATTACCATCAATAGAGGCACATATAAAAATAATTTCATAGCGTCAATCCTATGAACCTTAGCTCTTTTCCTATTCTTCGCTCAATGTCTCTACTTAGTTTTTGTGTAAGGGACTTTATAATAGGTTTTGAAACCCTTTTTAGGCCAAAAATGATTTATATTGATCGTGGATTAAGTCTAGGAGGGGTGAAAAAAAGTCTAGAATGCCTCTCAAAAGATTTAAAATTTTAAACTTCAGTGGAACAAGTTGAGGGACTAGGTCCGCAACATGAACCTATCACGTATGTCACTCCCCAGGAGGGTACACTAGGCGTAACTGACACTCAGAGACTATTGTTAGTCCCCAAGCAACTTGGCCTCATTATATTCGTTCTTTCATTAAAACTAGCGGAAGATGTAAAAATAATTGAAACTCCCCAGACTTGCTTAGGAATTCCCTCATAATCGTAATTCCCTTATATCTCAAATCGGGGATATTTAAACACCTCTCTACATAGCTCAAAAAGATCCTATGATGAATTTTTTCAATATCTCAAAGTTCATGCAGAATTTTGCAAATCCGACTTCATATTCTTTTTTAGACGGAAAGATTGCATGGCAAATGAGTACCTACAAGGTATACTTTGTCTGTGATAAGAAAAATAATTTTTGATAAAACTTTACAAAAACAGTAGCTGTCCGCGATGCGGACTTGACTTGGACTAGTTCAAAAATTTCCAAAAATTATTCTTTTAATCAAAGGCAATTGGGCAATAACCTTATACATATATACACGAAAATCCCTCATTCTCTAATCATTTTGATCCCTAAAAATCAACGAAAACCTCTCAAAATCCTCTCTAGTCTTCATCAAATTCTCCATCTATTCTGAAGGTTTTCAAGAAGCCTTGTTGGAATTCAAGGAAACCAAGTCAAGCTCCAAGTCCTCCACAAGATTCAAGAGTCTCAAAACGCATCCAAATCTACGGATTTCATTCAAGCTTCAAGTCTCCATTTTAAATCTTCTTTAAGAAACTCTCCAAAGACAAGGTATGTGGGTTTCTTTCATGGGTTCATTTGACCCATGATTCCCAAGCTTCCTTTTTTTTAAAAATTGCATGATTTAAAGATGATTTACTCATGGATCTTATTTATTATGAAAATCACTGCACACTATATTGGGGTTTATGAAATTACTATGTTTTGGTTAATGAATCTAAGATCTATTATGGGATTTGATGAAGGGTTTTGATGTATATTGCTTGGGGGTGTTACCAAGTATCTATTGATATTTTTATATTGGATTTTCTAGCATGATAATACTCTTGAATTGCGTAGTTTTATAATAGCATAACACACCCGCCAAGTGTTTGATAAAATACCTTTCTAAGGATTCTTTAAGTTTTGATGATCTATTGATTGAGTTATGATTCAAGTGACTCTATGATGATTATGATCTTTCTAAACATGTGTTAATTCATGAAAATGTTGATGATGTTTTAGGATCGGATTAAGCCCCTCTCTTAAGATTATACCTCGTGTGAGCCTTTGATGTTGGTATAATGAACGGGTAATGTTGATGATGACCCATTCTTATGATTGAAGTTAGGCTCACCATTTGAGGTCAAGCATATTGAGAGCTACTCGCGTCATGTCTCTATGTTTATTGCAAGTTATTAAAGTATGATTATCTTATATATTCCATGGGATTAGACTTAGCACCGAGTGGACTAGAGGCGAGTCTCCAATTCCATAGGTGAAGATATTAGAGGCGAGTCCCCAAATCTCTAAGAGGCGAGTACCCTAAATATGAGAGCTTGACGCGAGTGTCCGAGTCCTGGCTTGAGGCGAGTACCCGAGTCCAAGAACTAGTGGCGAGTACCCAGTTCCCACAAGGCTTAATGGATCCATTTAGGCATTAGGAGGTTTACCTTGGCAAGTAACTTCCCTTTTTCTTCCAATGTGGGGTTGACATCGGGATTTCAAGTTGTAGCTCACTTGGTCTTATTTTATGTCTATTGAGATTTCTTCCCACACTATGTATTATGAACTATACAAGTTGATTTGGATTGTAAGAATGGTTTTACTTCAAATATCATTCTATATATGTCATATTGTTAATATGTCATTCATAGCTTATGATTCTACATTTTGTTTATGATGTCTATCTCTTGTTGCATTGCATCTCATATACTTAGTATATTTAAACATACTAATGCATACTCTATGCCTATATAATGTCACCATGTAAGAACTGGTGCACCGCCTGATTATCCACCTTCTCCACGTGGCTAGTATGATTGTCTCTCAAGATTGTTAGTGAGTCCTCCATTCTGGGGACGTTTCTTATACTAAGATTATCTTTCCTTTATTTATATATTGACTATGAAGGTGAGCCCGGTTGTTTGTTGTGGACCTTGCTCTTATCCATGTAGTAGAGGTGTTGGACATGTTATGTATCTATGCTATGAGCTTTGACTCTCTTGTTTCTTGATGTTATGATATGGAAGTTTACCTTTAGTCCCAATTCCCTCATTTATGATTATCTCTCATTGTCATTTTAATTGCTTCCACGACCAAGGATATGTAATGATATGCTATAAAGCTTGTTTAGGTTCCTTCGGGTTCTCTATTTGCTAATCACGTCTAGGCCTTAGGCTTGGTCATGACAGCATATCAGTATGCACTCTATCCTATCACATTTCCATCAAAGAAACATGGGCCATAAGCCACAAATCTAGTCATCAATGTCTATCAACATCATAGAATGTAAAGAAAACTCAATTTAGAAAAGGAAAAGGGGAAAAAAACCCCAACATCAACCCATCATCTCTCTATGTCTATGAAGCCTCTATAGCTAACAATCTAAGAAGATACTATGATAGGACATGACTACCATAAACCTAGAATGAATTGAATCATAAACAAAAAAAAAACAAAAGACATCCTCCGAATGTAGAGGAGGATTCACCAAATTTCTAGAGCTGGAAGTTTGGATCTCAACTATTTATCTGTTGAAATCCTCTATCTACTAAATCTGGATCATAAAATGATGTATAGCCAGAGTGACATCATTATGTGGAATGTGCGGTATGTAAATGGGCTAAAAGTAAGCAAAATAAATAGGATAACATGGAAATATTAGCTCATCAAATGTTTATCTCATCTCAGAACAACGAATAGATACTATCACATTTAACATCAGTCAAGACCCATGTCATCACATCAACATCTAAATACTATCAAGAGGGAACCTATATGGGAGTTTCTCGGACCTACAACTATCTTCTATGATTAAGTGATGATACAATGAACCAATGTCATTGCCACATCTGCCCAACACCCTACCGGGGTAGAGGATTGTTGGATCCAGAATAGAAATAACATTAACTCCTCTTTTGGGACTAAGGAAGCATCCATTTCTCGTAGTTCAATCTCACCTACACTAGCCACGTTGTTATAAGTGCGAGTGGGATTCAATCTTATCCATTCTGGTACTCGATACTTCTCCCATAGACTCAATATGATCATAAACATTAATATCCATCCTTTGTCATCATTTAGTCTCCTTTGGACTTGGACATTAATTCATTATTCATTCATTAACTCGAAGAATTTGGAAATATTCCTTTAAGATTACGTTCAACCTCTTTGAGGTTCTTAATTCATTATCATCAACCTTCACTTCGTTCAATTCAGGACCCGCACCACAACCAACAAATACAATCATGTGATCAAGGCTCTAGACAACAATCCTTAGGTTCATTCTTGGACTATTATGTAGGGTTTATATACTCATGCAACTCATTTGTTTTAAACCATGTAAACAAGTAATTCAGTTATGATAATCATCACATTGAAGAAAATATATATGTATATATATAAGAAAAAATAGTTTTCATTAAAACATTCAAGAATTATATAGACAAAACTGATCACCTTCAACCATCAATTCTCTACAATTAGAGGGCACATGGGAGAATGATCCTAAGCATATTTATGTGCCTATTTAACCAAAAATATCCATAAATAGAGACGAGTTAGAGGGTAAATTTATAGAGTCTAGGTGTTTATTTTATTTTTCTCTTATTTTGCTAACACAGGGCCAAGTGTGTCGATTGGTTGTGTTTGTGCAGGATTTTGCTTTAATTGGAAAAGTCCGGAGTTAAACTCGGATTTAAAGGAAGCACATAGCCCAAAATTTGAGAGAGGAAAGTTAGTACAAGCAGCAAGAATACCAAAGTTCACGTGGCAGACTTAGGACAAAGTTGTGGAAGCTGAAAAATGAAACAAAAGGCGCAAAGCTAGAAAATGTATAAGGTCCGCGTTGCAGAACTATGCAAAAGGTGTGTAAAAGTGCTTAGTCAGCAAATTAAGTGAAAACCTAGTAAACACAAGTGGTCCGCGTCATGAACTGAGGAATAGATGCGGAGAAGCTGAGTTACGGGGTTTTTAATATTATTCTTTCATAAACTTTAGATTTACGTTCTATTTTGAGGCAAGAAACTTAGTAGAGATGATGGAGAACCTTTTTCTTAGTGTATTTTGGTTAGTTTAATCTTTATTCTATGGGTTTTAGTATTTTTAATATCATCCATAGTGTATTTCATGACTATGAGTGGCTAACTCTCTATATTCTGGGGTTGTAGCCACAGACAATGTGTGATTCTTAACCTTAAATAGCTATGAATGGGTTCTTTTAGTTATTCCTATGCTATTTTTATCTATACTTCTGAGTCTGGCCAACTAGGGAGTACATTAGTTGTTCAGTATGAATTCGAGAGATGTTGGAGCGGATAGAACGTAGTAGTATAGGGAGCTTATTCGACTGGGAAACTAGGTTGTTTCATATAAGAGACCTGTGACAACTACCCTTACATCTCGCTCAGCTTATAATACGAGAAGATAACTTTAATGCATTTTTATTGGTCTGTCTATCCCCACTCAATGATGTAGTTATCCAGTCAACAATAGTAGACGGACAGAGGCGTGAAACCCTGTTCAGGTAATTTAAACCCCATAAATCAGTAATTAGGAACCCAAATATAGATAAACATGGTTAGACTAAACAGAGTCGTAAAAGCTACAACCCTGGAATTGCTCGTTAATTAATATCTTGTCAGTAAAATTCAGATTAGTTTAGATGAAATTCATTCTTTACAATTGTTTCACTTGTTTCCACAAATCTTTTTACCAAAAGCACCACAAACATGATAACTAAGATTAGTTGCTGATTTTATTCAAATTCTTTGGGTTTGACAATTCGGCTCTTTAATTAACGCCACTATATTATTTGTGAGACTACGTGCACTTGCATGTGCTTGGGAAGCAATATGTTTTTGGAACTATTGTCACGAATTTGAAATGAATTAGCTAATTATCTGAGTTATCTTGCTTTGTGGTGTTCGCTATATTTGATTTTAGCGGTGTTGTTCTGCAGGTAATTGATTGATAAGCTGGAGGATCAAGACTCTTGTTTTCGTCAATCAAAGAGGAAAGCAGGGACTTTATTACAAACATTACCAATTGAACTCATTGAGTAAGAGGATCAAGAGGATAATAAGGAAGAAGTTGATCCTATTGGAGAAGACATGGTAGACAAAAATGCACCTGAACCACTAGCACTAGTAGCTGCATCACTGGCACCGAGGCCAGTGCAGAATGTGGCAATCCTGAGAACCACGAATGTTACAAGTTACTTTGTCAAATCTGAGCCCAGTGGATGGTCGGAACTGAAACAGAACATGGTCCAACTGCTACACTCTACTGGACAGTTTACTGGGCTACCACATGAAGATCCACAAGTTCATCTTCAGAATTTCTTAGAGATTGTTGATACCTTCATTCCTACGAAGGTGAACCGTGACTATGTGAAGATGACTTTATTCCTTTTTTTCATTGTTGGGGGAAGCCCAGAGGTGGTTGCAAATTGAGACTCTAAATTTCATCGCATCATGGGATGATTTGGCTCGTAAGTTTTTCACCTGATTTTTCTCAACGGGCAAGACAACGAAACTTAGAAATGAGATCTTGAGCTTCAAGTAGAGGTCTGGGGAGAATCTATATCAAGTATAAGATAGGTTTAAAACTCTTTTAATCATTTGTCCACACCATTGCCAGGCTAATAAGGTACAGGTCCATACTTTCATTGAAGGGTTGGAACCCAATACCAAGATTCTCCTTGATTCAGCTGCAAGAGAACAAGCATTGGAGAAGACATATGATGAATTGTATGCTCTTCTCAGCAGAATTGCTCAAGGAAACCCAGAATAGAATGGATGATCCAGCTGATCGACAGTCCAAAAGCAAGCCAATGTGTTAGAGATTGATGCAATAACAAGCCCGCAAGCTCAAATGGCAGCTATACAAGACATGATGACCACAAAATTTAACAGCTTGGCTTTGGGTCTAAAGCAACAAGCACCGATGGCGGTAGGTCAGCAACCATCCTCCGTCAATATGGTATAATAGCAACAAATAAGTTGGTGTTATGTTTGCGAGGGAGGTAACCACACTGCTAAATCCTGTGAAGCAAATCCATAAGCAGTGAACTTTATGGGTAATGCTAACTGAGGGGACTATCAAGGATTTGGGAACTCATACAACCCAAATTGGAGGAACAACCCAAATTTCTCATGGGGAGGAAACTAGCAGAATCATGGACCACCTTAGCAGAGACCATAGGGTGGTAATGTTTATCAGAATCAGCCAGTACAGCAGCCTGCAAGATAGGCAAATCTAAACATTATGACTGATAGTGAGGTATTGAGGCAAATTCTAGCAAACTAGAACAGAAAGAAAGAAGAGATTCGAAGGAAGAAGCAGGATCTCCAGAATTTGGAAAAGAAATTAGGATAGTTGGCTAGCTCCATAAATTATAGACCTCAAGAGGGCCTAATAGGTTACACTGATCCAACCCGAAGCAAGTAAATACAGTCAGCATTAGGAGTAGAAGGCCCTTGACCGTGTTAGTCCCTAAGAAAAAGAATGGGGATGACCAGAATGCTGCACATGAGGTTGGCAATTCCAGCCCAAGTACTGATGAGGCAATCCATTGCCAAAACCTCCTCCTCTTTTCCCACAGAAGGTAAAAAAGAAGAAGGAGGACGACTGCTCCTAGAAGTTTATTGGGCTACTAAAACAGGTACAAATTAACTTACCCTTGATTGATGTTTTGTATGAAATCCCAAAGTACGCCAAGGATATTGTTGTTAACAAAACCAATTGGGCTGAATATGAGACTGTGGCACTTACAGAGATGTGCCGCTCCAAAATTCTGAATAAATCACACTTGCTAGCTAAGTTAAATTATCCAGGAAGCTTCAGTGTGCAAGTAACTATTGGGAGTTGTCTGAATGCGAGGACTTGTGTGATCTGGGAGAAAGCATTAACCTCATACCCAACTCTTTGTTCCTGAAGTTGGGGCTTGGAAGGCCGAAGCCCACCACCATTATGATACAACTAGCAAATCAATCCATGGCGAGACCAGATGGTGTTATTGAGAATGTCTTAGTCCAAGTGGGATCACTTATCTTCCTTGTGAACTTTGTCATCTTGGATTTTATGCCAGACCCTGAGGTCCCATTTATACTTGGGTGTCCATTCCTAGCTACTATAGCGTTATTGATTGATGTTGCAGTAGGGAGGCTCACCATGAGAGCCCATGATAAAGTGGAAGTATTCGAAGTATACAAAGCTATAAAGCTACCAGGTATGTATAAAGATCTATTAGCTATCACTGTGATAGACCCTTCAGTTCCTATAAGCCAAGTTGAAAAATCACAAACCCACTAGCCTGGGTGTTGCTGAATCAAGGGCTAGTTGATAATGCTGAGGCCCAAGAAATTGAGACTGTATTAAATATTCACAATGTGCATATGCTAAAAAAGATGTCTGAGCCATTAAAAAGAGTGTTGGGACCACCACCCAAACCCTCAGTTGAAGAGGCTTCTCAGTTGGAGTTGAAGTAGTTGCCATCATATATTTGGTATGAATTCCTTGGTGAAAAAAATACATTATCTATAATCTTGTCTGCTTCATTGACTGCAACCCAAGTAGAAGCTGTTGTGGGGTCCCAAAAAAGAGGAATAAGCAATAGGTTGGCAGATATCGAACATCCATGTCATCAGCCCAGCCTTATGCATGCACAAAATCTTTATGGAGGAGGGTCATAAGCCAGTGGCCCATCTGCAGAGAAGGCTGAGTCCAATCATAAAGGAAATAGTGAAGAAAGAAATCATCAAGTGGTTGGAAGCAGGGATATCTTCCCCATCTCAGACAATAAATGGGTTAACCCTATACATTATATCCCCAAGAAAGGCGGGATGGAATTCTTCAATAACAAAAAGAATGAGATGATCCCAATGAGAATAGTGATAGGGTGGCGTATTTGTATGGATTCTAGAATATTGAATGATGCCACAAGAAAAGACCATTACCCTGTGCCTTTCATTGATCAGATGCTGGCTAGACTCACTAAGAAAGAGTATTTTTACTTCTTGGATGAGTACTTGGGGTATAACCTGATAACTATTGCACCCGAGGACCAGGAAAAGACAACATTCACATGTCAAAATAGAACGTGTGCATTCAAATGCATGCCCTTTGTTTTGTGCAATGCACCATCCACTTTCCAAAGTTGCATGATGGCCATATTCCATGACATGGTAAAGGACTTTGTGGAGGTATTCATGGATGGCTTCTCTGTCTTCAGTGAGTCTTTTAAGACTGCCTTCAGAATCTAGACAGAGTACTAGCGAGGTACGAGGAGACTAACCTTGTTCTTAACTGGGAGAAATGTCACTTCCTAGTTAAGGAGGGGATAGTACTAGGCCACAAAGTATCCAAGAAGGGTTGGAGGTAGACATAGAAAAAGTTGAAGTGATTGATAAGCTGATCGCATCGATTCCAATCAAAGAAGTTTGGAGCTTTCTGGGATATGCGGGGTTCTACTGCAGTTTTATTAAGAACTTCTTAAAAATTACAAAGCCACTTTGCACCCTACTGGAGAAAGAGGTACCATTTAACGTTTATGATTCTTGTTTGCAGGCATTTAAATTGTTGAAAAAAGTAAGTGGAGGCTTCTATCTTGGTTGCACCTGACCAGGGGCTCCTCATTGAGTTAATGTGTAAGGCTAGTAGCGGATAGTGCGGTACTTGTGCAGCGTAGAGATAGAGTTTTCCACTCCATATACTATGCCAGCAAGACTCTGGATGTAACACAGAGCAATTATATAGTTGCTTAGAAAGAGATGCTGGCACTATGCATTTGACAAGTTCAGAGCTTATCTGGTAGGAACCAAAGTTGTGGTGTTCACAGACCATGCGCCCGTGAAATACTTGTTCAACAAAAAGGACACGAAGCTGCAGCTGCAACTAATCAGATGGATCTTACTGCTCCAAGAGTTTAATATTGAGATCAAAGATCATAAAGGGAGTGAGTACTAGGTTGTTGATCACTTGTCTTGTCTAGAAACTGACGCTCACATAGGTAAGCAATTGCAAATCAAAGAAGAGTTCCTTAATGAGCAGTTGCTCGTAATTGAGGTGGAACAACTACCATGGTATGCTGATATAGTAAACTACTTGGTGAGTAGTGTATTCCCTCTTGATGCCACATACCAGCAGAAAAAGAGGTTGTCTCATGATGCAAAAGCGTATATCTGGGATGAGTCATACTTTTTCGAAAAAGGGGTCAACTGCATGGTGAGGAGATGTATTCCAGAGGTGGAGATGAAGAATATTCTAGAGAGATGTCATGCTTCTCCATATGAGGGTCATCATGGTGGTGACAGGACAACACATAAAGTATTGCAATCAGGGTTCTTCTGGCCTACACTTTTCAAAGATGCTATTCAGTTCTCTAGGGCCTATGATGCTTGCTGGTAGACTGGTGCCATATCTCGGAGGCATGAAATGCCCCTAAATAATATTCTGGAGGTAGAGATCTTTGATGTTTGGGGCATAGACTTCATGGGGCCATTCCTACTATCATTCGGATGTTACTATATCCTTTTAGCTATTGACTATATTTTGAAATGGGCAGAAGCAGCAACCCCTCTAACCAAGATGCTGTGATGAGCAAGTTCCTCAAAAAGAACATCTTTACTCGGTTTGGTACTCCAAGAGACATTATTAGTGATGGAGGTACCCAATTTCTCAAACAAACAGTGAAGAATCTTCTGGCAAAATATGGAATCAGATATAAAGTGTCTACAATGTACCACCCACAAATGAGTGCACCGGTGGAGGTGTCAAATCGAGAGGTCAAGAAGATATTACAAAAGGCAGTGAACGTCACTTGGAAAATTTGGGCGATTAAGCTTGATAAAGCTTTGTGGGCATACTGGACTACATAAAATACCCCAATAGGCATGTCCACTTACCCGCTGGTGTATGGCAAGGCTTGTCATTTACCCGTTGAGCTCAACCACCAGGCATACTAGACAATAAAGAAGCTAAATCTTGACCCGAAGCTTACTGGCACGAAGATATTAGAGCAATTAGAGGAGTTGGATGAGTTCTAACTCCAAGTTTATGCAAATGTCAAGCTCTACAAGGAGTGAACCAAGAAATGGCACGACTGGTACATAATCAAGCGAAACTTTGAGCTGGGACAATAGGTATTCCTCTTTAACTCTCGTATGAAATTATTTTCAGTGAAGCTGCGATCCAAATGGAGTAGACCGTATGTGGTGGTAGAAGTCACACCTCATGGAGCTGTGGAGTTGAAACATATAACCACGAACCAAACTTATTTGGTCAATGGTCATCGTGTCAAATACTACAAGAGAACATAAATCAAGTTCAAGAGAATGATGAATGAGTTCATGGCGCATCGTGCCGTGATGGTAAATCAGGCGCTGCACGGGAGGCAAATCATGGTGAGGTAATAATAGTTGAGTTTTTATTATTTATTTTATGTTAATTAAAAAAATAAGTAGATCCCATACTGAAAATGTTTAAAATTTGGCAAGTACAGGTCTACATCACCTCCGCGTCGCATACGTTATGCATTTTTATGCAAAACTTTTCATCCTCAGTTCCTGATGATCTGTTGGATATATTTATGATATATTTTGGTCTAATCTATTCGTTTTAGTGTTTTGAAGTATATTTAGGTGCTTGGGGGACTTTATGGGGCTCAAAGAGAAAAAAATAATTTTTTAGAGCTTCAGACAGTAAGCATTCGCGATGATACCACGACACGAATGCATCGCGGATGCGTACTGTCCCATGCGTCAGGAAGAAAAATGTTTTAAGTATAAATTCTTATTCTCTCCGCGTCGCATAGGGAACTTGGAGAAGTGTTACAACTACCATGTCTTAACATGGCCCCACCCCTTTTAAATACCTCCAAACATTATTTTCTCCCATTTTTGTGTAACCTCCTGACCCCAAAGCCCTTTTTCACCATTTTATCTTCTTCTTCTTCCCTCTTTCACCCTAAATTCAAACTACTCTACATCGCACATCAAGCTTGTCGAGTTTTTCTTTGCACAAAATCTCTACTTTGCACAAGGTATATTCTCTCCACTTTAATTTTTATTGATTCCAATGCTTCAAGGTATGACATCTTTCATGTTTTTGGCAAAATTTCAAGTGGGTCAAGTTATTTCTTGATTATTTTTAGTTATACTTGTTGGGGGTGACTGATTTTGATTCATTTTGTTCATATGAGTGTGTTGTGTTTGGTTTTTAAGGGTTAAAACCCTAGGTTTAAATTGTGCATGAGTTGGGCTAAAATTTGTGGTATTTGTGTATTTTTAGCCTTGCAGTAGGCCTGATGTGATTTCTCTATGTTGCATTGTGCAAAAGTTGAATTGTGGGGTTGAATGCAATGGTTTAAGAGGGCGAAATGGCTTAAATTGTCCTTTGGACTTATGGGGTGAACAATCAAATGTTAAAATAGCTACTTGAATGTGTTAGGGATGAATTGTGATGCTTTGAAACAAGGGGTTTGTGTTGGATTGAGCAATGGTAGCCCGTATGACTTGGGGAAGTCTGAGTACCCTTTCCATACGGGCTTGAATCTAAGTGTGGGGTCATGGAAATTGTTGCTTGAGTATTAATTGTAGACCTATTTGTACTATAGGTATCATATCTTCACCTCCATGTCGTGTCATCCAATCTAGCAAAGCGAGGGCTTCCAACTCTATGAAGCGAGCCCGGGATGTCCCCCTAGTTCCTAACAACACAAGAAGGTGCCAAGAGATCTCGCTTGGTGCTAAGGCTGTGAACAAGGAAGGAAAGAGGTGGTATCAGTCCCATGATGAGATAAAGAACTACCCCAACGTCCCTATTAATACTAACTCATTGACGGACAAGTAACCCCATATCTTGACCAGGTGGATGGAGCTACGGTTAGGCTTCCTATTTCAAGAACCCTGGCCTTGTAATCTAAGTGTCACGACCCGAAGTTCAGGTGTAATGGCACTCGTCTTATCCCATCAAGATAAGTCAGCCTACAACCCAACTATAACATTAAAAATGCAAAATTATAAAAAATGGAAGTTCAAATATGGACAATAAGTCAACTTAATAAAAATTCCCTAAAACCTAGTTGTCACATGCAGAAGCTTCTAATGTATTATAATGGATTCGAAAGAAATCACAAGTGTCACATGATATTGTCTCTAGAATAGAACAAAATTATAAGTAGGAGTATGAAGTCAGCTGGGATGACAAACAACTACCTCTCACAATCTCCACAGGAAGCCTCAGGCAAGGAAGAGTTGAGAGTATCACGACAATCCGAGTTCGCAACCTACAAAACTATTGTAGCAAGGGGGGTGAGTGTCAAACACACGGTAATCAGCAAGTGAACTAATAAACACAAAATTAAGTAATATAGAATACCAGTACCCTCAACACTCCAACCAAACCCCCCACAACTACAACCTAGGTCATAACCTTCACAATTACACCAGCCGAAAATGCTATGATCAAAACCTATGATAGTATAATCCTTATTAATTCCACTTTCAAGTCATAGGAGAAAATTTTATAATTTATCAAAGTCTCGCTAATTCATCAAGTGTCATTAAATCAATACCAAACTAATCATGTAAGGACATAAATAAATCAGTCAAAATGATGAGTAACCAATCTCAATAGTACCCCATATAATCATAACAAGCTAGAGCATTATGGAATGAAGATGAATGCCATGAGATGTAATGCAATGCAATGCAATGTCACATAGAATGATGCATGTCTGTCCTACGATAC
>JAOTQJ010018943.1:0-17088 GCA_025642045.1 Solanum sejunctum | reverse complement strand
CAATCTCCATTATATCTAACCGAGGGATTCAACTCACTGCGACGTTTTGGAAGTCTTTCCAAAGGAGTTTAGGCACACAAGTAAATTTGAGTACAACTTTCTACCCTCAAACAAATGGTCAAGTAGAATGCACTATCCAAACACTTGAAGATATGTTGCGAGCTTGTGCATTGGATTTTAAAGGTAGTTGGGTGGACCATTTGCCCTTTATTGAATTTGCCTATAATAATATCTACCATTCAAGTATCAAGATGACACCTTATGAAACTTTGTATGAAAGGAAGTGTAGGTCGCCAATAGGATGGTTTGAAGTCGGTGAAACCACCTTACTTGGGCCAGATCTAGTACAACAAGCCATGCAAAAAGTTAAGGTAATATAACAATGACTAGAAACAGCCCAAAGTTGTCAATAATCATATGTGTATGCTAGGAGGAGGGGGCTAGAATTTTCAGTAGCAGATTGGGTATTTTTAAAAGGCGTCTCCAGTGAAAGGGATTATGAGGTTTGGTAAGAAAGGAAAACTAAGCCCACATTACATTGGGCCATATAAGATTATTAGAAAGATCGGGCAGGTCATCTATGAGCTAGAGTTACCCTAAGAGCCTTCAATGGTTCATCCAGTTTTCCATGTATCAATGGTTCAGAAGTGCATAGGTGACCCATGTCGTATCACTCCTATTGAGGATGTATAGTTCATGGAAGATCTCACCTATGAAGAGGAACCTATTGCTATTCTGGATCGTCAAGTTAGGAAGTTGAGGAATAAAGAAATAGCTTCAGTGAAGGTACTTTGGAGAAATCAGCAAGCAGAGAAGATGACGTGGGAGGACGATGACGTGATGAAGTCAAAATACCCTCATTTGTATAAAGCTAAAGAGGATGGCCAACATGCAGAATTGGAACACTAATAGGTACTTGTGATTTAATAATTAGTGTGTTGTTAAAGGTTTATTTAAATAAAGGTTTATACTTCGTCGAGCTAACCAATTGTGCTTACATCCATGGATGAATGTTCCTAATGGGGGAGGATGTAACACCGCATATTTTATATGTACTAATGCTATGTAAATGAATCATGTTATGGTTTGGTCAAATTAGCGTCAATTTTTGAAAGTGCTTAAATCTCGTGTTAATGGGTGATATGTGAGTCTAAATACTTAAGAGGGTCGAGGATATATATCTGTTGGTGTTAAATTGAGGATATATCATCCCTAAGGTAAGTAAAAGAATTGAGTTTATTATATGACTTAATAATCTAGTAGGTGAATCACCTACTTTCTTAGCTTAAAATTGATAGGTAAACGGAGACGAGGTTCGACAACGAATTTGTTCAAGTTTGATTTTGAATATATTTCATGTTAAGGGTGTAACTTTGGCCCTTGTTTTAGTATCATAAATGGACCTTATTTTCAGTCCAAGAAGAATTTTAAAACGTCCTAAGCATACTACAAACCACTTGGCCATTTGGACCCAAAACAAACTAAGAACAAAGCTGGAAATTGGTAGCAAAGGTCCATCATATTTGAGACCTAATGAAGCCCAATTTTTGAGGATAAGATACTGAATTATTAGACTATTAATGTGTGTTATTATGAGTTCTAAAGTGGAGGACAAAGCTGGCCAAATTTATCTTTAAAAAAGGGTCAAGTGCAGCACTAAATCATTTCACTAGAAAATAAAGTTTCAACTTTTTAAAAGTATTTTGTCTTCTCTATAATTCACTTCACCAAGCTGCCAAACTTAATTGTCTAAGGCTTTTGAAGGGAATCCAGAACATATAAGGGAAAGGTAAACAATTATAGTTGTGTATTTAGTATGATTTCTTCATAAAAAACAAGAAGTATATGATAGTATTTTTGCTAGAAAGTTGCTAGAAATTCTGGACAGCTTGTGTCCAGAAAGTGGTTGCAAACTTTCCTTTTATTTTGGTGACTTCTATATGGTGTTTGGGATTTATTATGAAGAGAATTTGATGTTCTTAACATGGTTTAAATTATATATATAGCTAGTATGGTTTCTTCACTTAAAACAAGAAGTATATGTTATTATGTTATATTGGAAATTCTGGATAGCATGTGTCCTAAGTATTGTTGTGAACATTTCTTGTTGTTCAAGAGGATATTCTCATAATTGGTTGAATGAAATATGAGGTAAGACTTATGTTCTAATAATATATAAGTTGTTGGTCATGTAATTAAGCTGCTGCACCACTTTTTCTGTCCACAAATATGAGTTGTTTTACAACATCGTAATTTCACTTTTAAAAGAAACTTGGGAGATGAAAATTGTAATATATTGTTCCACAACTTTCACCTATTTTAGGACTATTTTTGGACTAGTTTAAGACTGATTTTATGTGTAGAAATATTGGATACAACTTTGGTAAAGTTAAAGCAAGTTTGAGAATTGTTGACGTCGAAATGTAGTGAAAGGATGTAATGTTATGCCGCTTGTTTGTAGGTTGTGAAGAATTGTTATGTGTGGTGCTGTGTAGGCTATTTTAGGATTGTCAAGCGTATAAAAATATGTTATACATGACATGTACATAAGAATGGTTATTAGGAAATATGTTTATAAGTGAAAAGATTGAAGAAATGTCTTTGCGTCATTAGTTGAAAGCTTGCTCTCAGGGTGATCATTTTTATGATATTGGACTGCCTAGAAGTGTTGTGTTACTGCTAATACTAGTCTTATTTATTAATATACTATAGCTAAATATTTGAGGGAAACCACAACTACTCTAAGGTAGTAACGAGGTCATACAACGAGGTATGTAAGGGTACTTGATTTCGTATCACTTGGCATGAAACATAGATCCTTCGGTAAGCAAAGGCATTTATCTACTCCAACATGACAATCAACCATACCTCCAATATATCACATGTTCATATGCTTTCATATATGTAGTTACCTTCAAATCCACATATATACGTGGATACCAAGTACATGAGTTTTTGTTGCCAATAAAGTTCGTGATTTGTTTCATTTCATATGCAGTTCATTGTTTGTGTAACATGCTCTGTTCATTGCCATAGTGTATTGTACAATTAATTACATGTCACATGCTGTATATACAGTCTTATAGCTCCAATAATATGACCACCAAAAGAATAATTTCAAAGGTAATTGAAAGATAAAATATATATATTTGATGGGTGGTAGCCTGAGGGGTGGAAGCATCACCTAGCTAGGGACGATCCTATCACTGGTGGTAGCCCAAAGGGTTAAGGAAGAACCTAGCCAGGGATGATCTTGATATAGTTTACCACTGATCAGTTGGTCATTTATAGTACATGATGTGTACAGATTATACAGTAAAGGTAAAGCAATACAAAGAACATAAAGTATACGATCCCAAAGTATATCTAAAGGTGGTCTCTTATTCTACACTAGTGCATGATTTTATTTGAGTTGTTATTTCATATACAGTATTTTCTACCTTACATATTCAGTACATTACTGAGTCCCTTGCAAGGGACCTGTATTTCATGCTGCAAGTGTAGGTGCTAGTAGATCTCCCCAGTAGAGTACAGGACATTCAGTTGTTGTTACCTAGCTCCAGGTTACTTCGGAGCTTTGTATGTGTTTAGAGATTATATGTTTGCATCATATAGATAATTTAGTTGGGCCTGTCCCAAATATTTATGGGCACTTTCTCTTTACTAGAGGCTTTGTAGACTACATAAATTAAAGTTTGGTCATATCTCGTACATTAGATACCGTGGCCCTAATGGCCTAGCTATACGCATCTCCTTTTAGATTGTTATTACCATTAATCTTCTTTAAAGCATGCCAAACATAGTAAATTCCTTAAATTATGTATACAAAGAACATAGATATAGGTTGGTTCTCCCAAGCCTTGTTGGTAACGGGTGCCAGTCCGTCCTAACGGGACTACGGGCTGTGACATAAGCATTGATCACACATATCATATTGTTATGTTATGCCTGTTGCCTAACCAGAGTTCACAGGGTCTAACATAAACGAGGATCCTAAGAACTTCATTGAAGAGCTCTAGAAGATGTTACAGGTGATGCGTATAAGCGATGCTGAGAGGGTTGAGTTTGCTGCCTACCAGCTCAAGGGGGTAGCTAGAATCTGGTTCGATCAGTGGAAAGGTAGCAAGGCAGGTGGGGTGCCGACTATTAGTTGGGCGATGTTTGAGGAGGCCTTTTTGGGATAGTACTTTTCTAGAGAGATGAGGCAGGCTAAGGTAAGGGAATTTCTAAACTTGAAGCAGGACAATATGAGTGTACAGGAGTATAACATCAAGTTTACTCAGTTGTCCCATTACAATCCATCTATGGTGGCAGACATGCATGCTATGATGAACCTCTTCGTGTCCGGGCTCTCTCGAATGACTAAGAGAATGGGCAAGAATACGATGTTGATTAGGGATATGGATATAGTCCATTTGATGACATATGTTTAGTAGGTAGAGGAGGATAAGATGCAGGATATGGAGGAGTTTAGGAGCTAGAGGGCCAAGAAATCTGGCCAGGAGTTAGGTAAGAGAGGGACTGGAGGTGGAGATCACTCATCTTTTCAACCTAAGATAGCTGGACCAACACTTTCATACTCTAGTGCACCTCCACGAAAAGTCAGGAATGAGCAGAGTTCACAGCACTCAAGGTTCCCGGGCAGCCAGTCACAGGGTAGTATAGCTCAAGGAGCAAACCCTTATCCTACTTGTGGTTAGTGTGGTAGGTCTCATCTTGGAAAGTGCCTTATGGGTACAAACAGTTGCTTCAAATGTGGACAGATGGGTAATTTCTTGAAGGATTGCCTATGGGAAAGCAAATTATGAGAGATACCAGATCACAGATAGTCTCTTTAGCACTGCAGGGTAAGCTACCTCGCAAGGGTACTACAACAGTGACAAGTAGGGTCACAAGCCGCTTGTATGCCATGGGCACCAAATAGGAGCAGGAGAACTCACCAGATATGGTTACAGGTATGGTCAAAATCCTTACTTATGACGTCTATGCATTATTAGACCCAGGAGGTACATTGTCATTTGTAACCCCATATGAAGCTGTGAAGTTCGGGGTCAAACCAGAATGCCTTCTTGAGCCTTTCAGCATTTTCTACTCCTAATAGAGAGTCTATTTTAGCTAAAAGAATCTATAGGGGTTGTCCAATCTCCATTTTTTATAAGACTACTATAGTTGATTTGGGGGAGTTAGATATGGTAGATTTTGATGTCATCCTTGGCATAGATTGGCTTCATGCTGGGTATGCCTCCATAGATTGTAGAACTAGAGTAGTCAAATTTCAGTTTCCTAACGAACTAGTCTTAGAGTGAAGGGGTAGCTTATTTTTTCCTAAGGGTCAGTTTGTCTCCTATCTCAAAGCTAGAATGTTAATCTCCAAGGGGTGTATATATCACCTTATCAGAGTTCAAGATTCTCGTGCTAAGGCACCATCTCTTCAGTCCATCCTAGTTGTGAATGAATTCCCAAAAGTCTTTCCCGAGGATCTTCCCGGAGTCCCTCCTGATAGGAAGATAGACTTTGGGATAGATACTCTTCCAGATACTTAGCCCATATCTATTCCTCCATACCATATGGCTCTTTTGGAGCTAAAAGAGTTAAAGTTAAAACTGAAAGATCTCTTAGATAAGGATTTCATTAGATCAAGCATCTCACCTTGGGGTGCTCCAGTGCTCTTCATGCGTAAGAAGGACAGTTCCCTTCGAATGTTCATAGATTACTGTTAGTTGAACAAGGTAGTCATTAAGAATAAGTATCCTCTTTTCAGAATTGATGACTTATTCGACTAACTTCAGGGTGCTACCTATTTTTCCAAGATACATCTCAGATTTGGGTATCATCAATTTAAAGTTAGAGAGAAAGACATTCCTAAGACAGCTTTTAGAACCCACTATGGTCATTACGAGTTTTTAATCATGTCCTTCAGGTTGGCAAATGCCCCAGCAACTTTCATGAATCTTATGAATAGGGTGTTGAGGCTATACCTAGATATGTTCGTTATTGTGTTCATAGATGATATCCTAATCTACTCCCATACTAAGGAGGAGCACACAGACCATCTTAGAGTTATCCTTCAGACCCTTAAGGATTAGCAGCTATATGCTAAATTTTCTAAGTGTGATTTTTGGTTGGCATCTGTGGCATTTTTGGGGCACATGGTGTCTGGTGAGGGTATCTAAGTTGATTCCCAAAAGATTGAGGCAGTAAAGAATTGGCCAAGGCCCATAACTCCCACAAAGATAAAGAGTTTCTTGCTTTTGGTGGGGGTACTACAGATGGTTTGTAGAGGATTTTTCTTCCATCTCAACTCTCTTGACTAAGCTGACTCAGAAGAAGACTAAGTTTGAGTAGTCAGAAGCTTGTGCGAAGAGTTTCCAAGAGTTGAAGACTAGGCTGACCACAACCCCAGTCTTATCCCTACCAGATGGAGTTGATGACTTCATGGTATACTGTGATGCTTCCAGAGTTTTCTTGGGCTGTGTATTAATGCAGAGAAGCAAGGTGATAGCATATGCCTCCAGACAACTTAAGATTCAAGAAAAGAGCTACCTAACCCATGATCTTGAGCTTGTTGTGGTGGTGTTTGCTATGAAGATCTAGAGGCACTATCTATATAGTGGGCACGTGGATTTATTCATGGACCACAAGAGTTTGCAATATGTGTTTGGCCAGAAAGAGTTGAATTTGAGACAGATGAGATAGTTAGAGCTACTGAAAGACTATGACATGAGTATCCTCTATCATCCAAGTAAAGCTAATCTAGTTGTTGATGCTTATAGTAGGGTGACCATGGGGAGCATAGCCCACGTGAAGGATGAAAAGAAAGAGTTAGCTAAGGAGGTTCACAGACTAGCCCATTTGGGGGTGCAGATTGAAGATTCCGATGAAGGTGGGGCCATTGTCAGAAATATGTCAAAGTTATCCTTGGAGGTAGAGTGAAAGAAAAGCAAGACATAGATCCCATCCTCCTCCAATTGAAAGAAGATGTTTAGAAGCAAAAAGTATTAGTGTTCTCAAAAGGGGGAGATGGTGTCCTAAGATACCAAGGCAGGTTGTCTGTACCAAATGTTGACGACCTTAGAAATAGGATCTTGGTTGAGGCTCATAATGCCAGATACTCTATATACCCTAGGACAACAAAGATGTATAGAGACTTGCGAGAAGTCTATTTGTGGGGTGGTATGAAGAAAGGCACTGCAGAGTTTGTGTCTAGATGCCCAAATTGCCAACAAGTTAAGGTTGAGCACCAAAAGCCTTGTGGTGCAGCCCAGAACATAGAGATTCAAGAATGAAAATGGGAGATGATTAACATACACTTTGTAATAGGTTTACCTCAATCCCGTAGATAGCATGATTCGATATGGGTCATAGTAGACAGAATGACCAAGTTAGCTCATTTCCTACTTATCAAGACAACTAATATAACTGAGAATTATGCCAAACTTTATCTTAAGAAAAATGTTAGGATGCACGAGGTCCCTGTATCCATTATTTCAGACAGAGGAACTTAGTTTACAACATTATTTTGGAAGTCTTTTCAGAAGGGGATTGGTATGAGGGTGAATCTTAGCACAAGTTTCCATCCACAAATAGACGGGCAAGCAGAACAAACTATACAAACCTTGGAAGATATGTTAATGGGGTGCATGATAGACTTTAAAGGTAACTGAGATGATCATTTACCTTTGATTGAGTTTTCTTATAATAATAGTTTTCAGGCCAGCATATAGATGAAACCATATGAGGCTCTTTATGAGAGAAGGTGTAGATTACCCATAGGGTGGTTTGAAGTTGGTGAGGCAGGTTTATAGGACTTGATATAGTCCATCAGGCTATGGAAAAAGTGAAGGTTATCCAAGAGAGGCTCAAGACAACTCAGAGCCGGAAAAGTCTTACACCAATATTAGAAGAAGAGACTTGGGAGTTTGAGGTAGGCGTTTAGGTGTACTTAAAGGTATCTTTAATGAAGGGAGTTATGAGACTCGGGAAGAAGGGGAAGCTCAGGCCACAGTATATTGGGCCTTATCAGATCCTCAGAAGAGTGGATAGCGTTGCTTATGAGTTAGAGCTACCGGCAGAATTAACTGTTATACCACCAGTGTTTCACA
This sequence comes from Solanum sejunctum, assembly GCA_025642045.1. Taxonomy (NCBI): domain Eukaryota; kingdom Viridiplantae; phylum Streptophyta; class Magnoliopsida; order Solanales; family Solanaceae; genus Solanum; species Solanum sejunctum. The sequence goes on along the minus strand of JAOTQJ010018943.1, from coordinate 8,986 downwards.
TTTCAATGCTTAAGAAGTGCTTGGGAGATCCCTCCCTAGTTGTCCCGATAGAAAGTGTGGGATTAAATATAAGACCGGCAAGTTTGCATGTGTGGGCAGATCCCAGTACAGATATTAGACCGGCAAGTTCGCAAGTTGAGGACCAAAGAGATAGCTTCTGTAAAAGTGTTGTGGAGAAATCAATTCGTGGAAGAAGCCACACGGGAAGCAGAAGCGAACATGAAGGCTAGGTATTTGCACTTGTTCGTGGGCCTAAATAAGGACTTTGAAGGTAAACTTACATATTTAAGAGTTACGTTTGTTAAAGTGTGGTACACTTGTTGTTTTAAGCTTAATCCTGTACCATTAGCATTCGAGGACGAATGATCCCAAGGGGGAGATATTGTGATACAACTGTGAAAAGATGAAAATATCCTTAGAATTGACCTTGTGCGTAACATGTCTTCCTATGCTCCGATTGCAAAACAAAGATCGGATTTGCAATCAGTGTGAAAAATTGAGTCGAAAAATAGTCTCGACTCGACCTTAACGCAAAAAACGTGAATTAATTTTTCCAAAGAAAATAAAAAATACTGGAGTTTCTGCACCCCTTCCACGACGCGGAGAGGATGCGAAACCACACTTGAAATTTTTTTAAAATTTGATGAAAATCAAATTTTTTCGAAAAAGTGGGAATTTACACTAGTGCACGTCGTGCACCAGTGTTATTTTGGTGCAGTTTTGTTTCTTTTATGGGGAAGGATAAATTAGACCTTTTCCACACCTCATATACTAAAATATTTCGTTTTTAAGTCGTATTAAGGATCAAAATATTTTTTCACACTCATTCGTTGAAAAACCCTTCCAAGAAAAGTTCAAGTGTAAAGAAAGTCTAGAATTTCTCTCCAAATCTTCAAGAAAATTCCTCCAATTCTCCCAAGAAGTCATTCTAAGGTATGTAAGGCCACCTAAAAATCATTATTTTGATAATATCTTTAGAAATAAAAGCTAGTTTTACCCATGAACTTTCAAGTAGTAATTGAGACTAAGTACCTGTGAACTTGGAAAGTATATTGATTTTTATGATAAATTCCATCGATTTTTGGTGAATATGATGATTCTTGGTCCCTATATCATTCAATTAAAGAATGGTTATCAAGTTATATTCCTGTATGATCAAGTTTTATTATTGTTGATTTTTTTTTTAAAAAATCTTGATATTATTTCAAAAAAAGAAAAAACTAGTTTGAGTACCTTTAAGCTTAAGTTCAAGAAGTGCATTTTAAAAGTTTAATTTTGCATATTAGCTATGAAAAGACTAGTTTGAGTACTTTTAAGCAACTTTGAAAAATGACTTACACTTGAACCATTTTTTGAAAGAGTTTCATCAAAGTCTAATTTGTAGAAATAATTCTATCGCTAAAGAAAAGTCATTAAAATGAAAATCAATATAAATGGTAAACATGTTGGGCAAATTAATTAGGTTAAAAAAATGTAAACATTAATCTTAGAGTAAGAATTCACATCAACAAATAAATATAAGTAAACTAAGAACCAAGATATAAAAGAAATAATTGGGCTTGACAAGCTCAACTCCAAAACCTGCCCTATTTTCTACATGTTTGGGCTTGGATAACCCTGCCACCAGATTGGGCTTTTAGCCCATATTTCCTGTTGTACAAATGGATGTATATACAATATATCAATGTATATTAGCTTCCTTTGGACCTCCAAATCCTGTAAATCAACTCCAAGACCCTACAGACTGCTTCTCCAGACTCGATAAAGGACCTGCATAGCCCAATCAAAAATGCAAGGAGGAGTCCAATGGACTCGAAGAGGAATCACATGCAATAGAAGAGGAAAAGACGGATTAAAATCTATAATAGAACTCTCAAAATGACATAATATGACATTTCCAGCAAGTCCAGTGAAACACCAAAATAAATCTCATTAACCAATGGCTAACCAAACTAGTAGATGTCAATTAATAAGAGGGACACTCAACTGATAGCCCATGTATTTCTACTCAAAATAAGAAACAGACAATCAACTCAAACAGAACCAGAAAATGGCAAACTATGACGTTCAGAATTAAACAAACTCATTGCAGCATTAAAGTGACTATACATAGATTCAAACGTAGTAGATTCAAACGTAGTGTTAGTAACCAAAATGATGACACAAAAAATGAGGAAAGGGGATTGATGAAAAACACTAATGAGAACTTCATGTAATAATACGCAAGAATCTCAAACTATGACTCTTCTTTGTTTTCTAGGAACATAAAGAATGTACCAACAACAGCGAAGGAATGGAAAGCTAACAGAGACATCATGACATTTAAAGCTTAAACAATGACTATATTTCGAAACCAAAGCATGTGTTAAACAGGAAAAGGACAAGTCATAGGGAAAAAGAAAAAGAGATTCATCTTGAAACTAATAGATTAAACAAAGGGACCAGTAAACACTGACATCATATTCACAAGAATAAAATAGCATAAATTCATATTTGGAAATTTGACTACATTGGCATCAGATGAGTAAAATAACTTCATTCCTAGGCATAACGTTTGAAAAGAGAAAAACAAAGTACACTTGAACTAAAAAAAAAATAGTATATAGTTTTCCAAAGCATCGCCAAAACAAATTCTAAGTTAGAATGTCACATAATACTATTTGAGTTCAGCAAACCAAACAGCCAGTGATCAAATTTCATACTAAATCAATAGATAGTCCATTAAAAGCAAACACAACTAGAAGAAAACTAAAACAAGACGACAAAACAACAACTTAAGACCTTGACATACTTGAAAATAATAGAACTATAGCAGGGATACAACGTAAGAATGAGAGTGAACTTAACCAAGAAAATATAGACTCACACGCCATCTCAGAATAACTCAAATGACCCCATATCAGTGGATCGACCCCAAAAAGTGCTCGAAATGTGCCTCGAAATGATTAAAATTTTGAATTCCATAAATCTCAAAATTGGTGTGTGATATCAAAAATCCAACTTCATATTCGTGTTCAGGGAATCAAAATTAGGGGGGAGGGGGGCGAAGGGTCTTACCCTGATTTTTGAGCGAACGAATCATAATTTCAATTTTTCAAGTGACGAATTCCAATGTTTTCCATGTTACCTCGTGACGCGCCCCTGTTATTTTTGGTGCTAGTTTTAAAATTTTGGTTTAAGACTTTTAAGTCTTGGGCCTGAGCCTTCCCCCATGAGAAAACACCTATACTTATTATTGTTTCACTCTCATATCACCCAAGACATTTTCTAATACTCACTCAGACCATCTTATATTTCTCTCAAGATTCAAGTCTCAAAACCTTATCCGGAACTAAGGTTTTCCTTCAAGGTTCTTCTTCAAACTTCAAGTCTCTATCTCCAATCTTCACCAAGTTCATCTCCAAGCTAAGGTATGTGGGTTTCTTTTATGGGTTTCTTTCACCCATGATACCTAAGCCTGTTTTTACTCAAATTGCATGATTTAAAGTTGATTTACAAATGGGTCTTGCATATTATGAATTCACTGCACACTATGTAAAGCTATGTAAAAGTTATGACTGTTTTGCTATGTTTTGAGGTACAAATCTTTGATCTATTGTAAGATTTGAGGAGGCATTTTGTTGTATATTGCTTGAGGGTGTTTCAAGGTGATGATTGATGGTTTTACAATTAATTTTCTTGCATGATTTCATCTCTATATTTCATGGTTTTATACTAGCATTGAACACCCTCTAAGTGATTGATAAAATGTCTTGATATGATTTCTTGAGGAGTTGAAAGTCCAAAGCATGAGATATGATATGATTAACTGTATGATGATGAAATGAGATTATGTATATTATATACTTTATATAAAGTGTTGCATTAGACTATACCCAATCTGGGGGACAAGAGTTGGGGTAATCGAGGTGGGGGTTTGTACATATCAACCATGTGAGGGGATTTGTACTTTGCCACCATGGTGAAAAGGTGTGATTATCATCAACCATGTAACGGATTTGTACCACACAACCATATACGATCCCAAAGTATATCTAACGGTGGTCTCTTATTCTACACTAGTGCATGATTTCGTTTGAGTTGTTATTTCATACACAGTATTTGCTGCCTTATATATTCAGTACATTATCTCGTACTGAGTCCCTTGTGGGGGACTTGCATTTCATGTTGCAGGTGCAGGTGCTAGTAGATATCCCCAGTAGAGTACAGGACATTCAGCTGCTGTTACCAAGCTCCAGGTTACTTCGGAGCTTTGTATGTGTTTAGAGCATATATGTTTGCATCATATAGTTAATTCAGCCGGGCCTATCCCGAATATTTATGGGTACTTTCTCTTGACTAGAGGCTTTGTAGACTACATAAATTAAAATTTGGTCATGTCTCGTACATTAGATACCATGGCCCCAATGACCTAGCTATACACATCTCCTTTTAGATTGTTATTACCATTTATCTTCTTAGAAACATTCCAAACAGAGAAAATTTCTTAAATTATGTATACAAAGAACATAGATATAGGTTGGTTCTCCCATGCCTTATAGGCAAAGGGTGACAGTCCGCCCTAACGGGACTACGGGGTATGATATAAGCATTGATCACACATATCATATTGTTATGTTATGCCTATTGCCTATTGTTATGAATTTTGATTATGATGCCTATTCTTGTTGCATTGCGTCCTACATACTTAGTACGTTCAAATGTACTAATGCATACTCTTGCCTACATTATATCCCCATGTAGGGATCGAAGCCCAAGTTGATCACCCTCCTTTTCTACGTGGCTAGTTTGGTACTACTCAAGCTAGTTGGTGAGTCCTCCACTTCGGGGACCTTAGTCTATGTTGCTCTTGTTATGAATGGAGACATTCTTCTTTATATTCTATTTTAACTATGAGGGTGAGCCCGGTTGCTTTTCTTGGCCCTTTCTAATTTCTATATAGTTGAGATGTTGTTGGACAAGATATGTATCTATGTTATGAGCCTCGACTCTTTTGTCTCTTGATTATGATATTATGCAAGCCTTCCCATAGTACTTTGCTCTTGTTACATAAGTATTAATCTCTCTCCCGTAGTCCTAACTCTCTTTTGTTTATGTTTCTTGTGTTGTTTTACATTGTTTTCGTGACCAAGGATGTGTAATGATATGCTAAGAGGCTTGTTTAGGGTTCCTTCAGATTTCCTATTTACCGATCATATCTTGGCCCTAGGCTTAGGTCATGACAAAGATGGTATCAAAGAACTAGTTGGATAGATCCTTGTAGTCCAACATACCACGTTGATAGAGTCTTATTCATGGTTGTGTTGTGCATAACAACCATGACTAGGAGGTTATAAGGTATTCTAGGAAATGTTTCACTTCATCGTGATCCATGTTGTGCAATAGAGTTAGGTCCCCTAGGACTTATTGATAATCCCTAACCATTACATTACAATATATGTCTCAAGCTACTAAAGATAGTGATATGTCGATTGCGGAGGTTTGTAATGCTCTATGGTTAATGGCCAAAGCGGTGAAAACATTGACAACTCAACTCAATCAACAAGTGGGTGTTCTCGAGACTTCTAGTGGTGAGAAGGGAGGTAATAGGGCTAAGAGGGCCCGTAATGGGGGCAAGTTCTAAAGTTCTACGAGGAGAGACAAAGGTGGTGTGGTGCCTTATGTTAGGTGCCTAAAATATGGTAGAGGCCATGATCGCCCATGGTTGAGAGGTACTAATGCTTGTTATGGTTGTAGGAGATAGGTCATGCGATAAAGGAGTGTTCTCGTAAGCATAAAAGGGGTAAAAAAAGCTGATGGTGGGATGCCTAGTCCCAAGTGTCGAGAGTGTAGGAAGAACCGCGGTGGCCTATTTGGAGGAACACTAGTGCTTGCTTTAGATGTAGTAAAGTGGGTCACAAGCAAGTGGATTATCCATTTGTTCGAGGCAGGTGTAAGGGTGGTCGATTTTTTGATCAAGGTGGTCATGTTGATCAAGTGACTCAAGGAGGGAATGAGATGCCTAATGCTATTACCAGTGAGTTAAAGTTCCCTTTGGCTTTGATATGCATCATTGATAGGCTCGGTGTGCCACTATTTGTTTTCTATTCTTTTTTGTTGCTAGTGGGGCTTCTTATGTGCCCAAGGTATTGTGTGGACCTTTGATGTTTATCCTTTTGTCATGTATATAGTTGCTAGGAGGTTCATAGGTGTTGATCCAGGTTTATATTGCATTAGGTCTTGGCTTGTGGCTTATTGGAGTTGGTATGGTGTTTTAATGACATTATAAGGATGGAATAGTTGCATGCATGTTATGTCTTTATGGATAGTGGGACCCATTGAATTAGATCCCGGATTCCTAATGAGCCCATTCTTGAGTGAGAGATTGTCGAATGGTAGCAAGGGAGGTAGGTCCATTTCTTATCATAAGGTGCAATTAGTCTCTAAGAGGTTATATTTATCATTTTTTGAGAATTAGAGGTGTTAAACCTAAGTTGTTTTATTTATAGAATTGTTGGTGGTGGTAGATGAAGCCCTGAATGTCCCCTTCGATATTTTGGGTTTGAGCTAGTGTCTCTTGGTTTGACTAGTGCTCCAGTTATGCCTTCAAGTCTGATGAATAATATTTTTTAGACCCTACTATAATAGGATTATGGTGGTTTTGGTAATGATATGATGGTTTGTATTCCCTAATGAGGTAGTACATGTGACTCTTTTGAGTGTAGTACTGCAAAGTTTAAGGAAGAAGGTTGGATGCTAAATAGGAGGAATGAGGATTTTGGTTGTAAGAGGTTGCCTTCCTAGGTCATGTGATGCTGGGTGATGGTATTAAAGTGAACCGTAGTTAGACGAAGGTGATTAGAGATTAGCCTACACCTTGACTTCCTTGGGTTAGGAGCTTCTTGGGTTTTAGTAAGTTGTTATTGGAGCTTGTGAGTAGGTTTTCTTCTATTGCTCCTCCTATGACTTAGTTAACCCTAAGTAAGGCCAATGTTGTGATCGACTTTTTGGGTAAGGTAAGTTGATAGGTCTGGGAGTTACTATCTCTTGTGTGATTCCTTTGTGCTAATAGAATTCATGTGGGTGTCCCGGATGGTTACGTAAGTCTATTGTGGCTAGTAGGGGTCTATAAGAGTTGTCCCATGTTCTTATTGCATAGAGTCTTGTCTTGTGATCTTGGTTGGCCCCAGCTTGATAGGTTGGAGGTCTTGAGGTGGTTAGACTATTTGCATAGTATACTTTTGATGAGTGTAGCACTCGTAAGGTTGTGATGTGATGGTTAAGGATGGGTGATCTATTTGGTCAACTACAATGGGTTAGTCACTTCTCTAAGATTGGTCCTTGGTTTGGTTTTTAGCCCCAAGTATGGATGAGGGTAGGTGATATCCTTAAGTGTCCTTTTGAATTAGGAATGATCATTGTGAATATTAGTGGAGTTGTTTGGTTGTCTTATACACCGGTAATGTTTGTGGGTTTCTTGAATAGGTTCTTAAAACCCTATCGTGATATTTTTATAGTGGTCTTTAGTGATGAGGTATTGATTTGTTTAGAGCTTGTGAATCATTTGGGGTAGTGTTGCAAATCTTGGAGGATGATAGATTGTTTTCTAAATATGATGGGAGTGCATTATGGATAGCAAGAAGCTGGTTAGAATTCTTTAAGGATATTGAAATGAGTATGCATTATTTCTCCCCGGTAAGGCTAATATTGAGGTTGGTTCTCTAGGTAGCCTAGCATGTGTTGATAATGGTGGTAAAGAGGTGACTAGTGGAGTCCATCGGTTGTCTAAATAGGCAGTTAGGTTCAAGGAAGTTGAGAATGGTATTATAGTGTTCATGATGGTTCTAAATCTTCTTGGGTTAAAAGGCCTAGATTAGGCAAGGCCCTGATTTTCGCCTTATTAGACTTGGAAATTTTGGGTTGAAAGATGGTAGAGTGGAGGTTATCTCCCAAGGGGGATATGGTGGTTCATGGAAATAAGTGGAATACATGTGGTTAAGGTTGACAAATGCGTTTATGGTTATGAGTCCTTTTAGAGTGCAGAGGAAGTTAATAAGGTTACATATGGGTGGGATTTGCCAAGGTATATGATTATGGTTTGTTCGGTTTTTCATGTTTGTAGGTTGAGGAGATGTGTTGGTAGCTCTAGTGCTATAGAACTCTTTGATATGATGGGTGATGTGGAGGATACGTTGACTTGGAAGAAGGTCCCAGTGTTGGATGGATGAGTGGAGAAGTTGATTAATGAGGATGTGGTGTTCATTAAGGCCCTCTTGAAAGGATAATCAAGTCAAAAGTGTCTCCAAGAAAGCGAAAATGGTCTTATGGGAGCGATATTCATACCCGATTCACTCTAATCAAGCCTAAGATAACAACTAAGTTCTTCATGTGGTTCCAAGTCTTATGTTTCAGCCCCTATGTCATGCATATGCATTCATGTTTAAATTGGCAAGTTTATGACGATTTTACACTTATGTTGAGATTTTGAAAATTGTGTTTTAAATATAATGTTGTATTCTTGTTTGGGGATGATTTGTTTATGATTACTCTTGTCTTATATGTCTCTTTTACATTTGGGGATGAATACTCCCAAGGGAGAGATATTGCAATGACCCCAAAAAGTGCCCAAAATGTGCCTCAAATTGCCTGGAATTTTAAATTCCATAAATCATAAAATTCATGCCTAATATCAAAAATCTGACTTCATATTCATGTTCAGGGGGTCAAAATTAGGAGAAAAATGGTGTAACCCCGATTTTAGAGCGAACGAATCACAAATTCAATTTTTAAAGTGATGAATTCCAGTGTTGTTTTCGTGTTACCCTCGCGACGCGCCCCTGCTGTTTTTGGTGCCAATTTTTAAATTTCGATCCAAGACTTTTAACTATTGGACCTGAGCCTTCCAATACGAGAAAACACCTATACTTAGCATTATTTCACCCTCATATCACCCAAGACATTTCCTAATACTCACTCAAACCCTTAGTCTTATATTTCTCTCAAGATT
>JAOTQJ010018913.1:0-17093 GCA_025642045.1 Solanum sejunctum | reverse complement strand
AATTTTTCAACATAATCGATTTTCTGTCAAGTTTTAGTCATTTTCTAAATAGTCAAGTTTAGCCCAACCTTTTTTTTTAAGTTCGGTCAAATTCTTTCAATTTTTTAAAAATCAATCAAAGTTAGTTAATTTTCAAATCAAATAATTTTTCAAGTCAAAAGTTAGTCAACACCTAATCGTCGGATAACTGCATTTAGCGGCCATTTCGAGTGCGTAAAACCTTCTCGAAGTGGAAATATGAACCCGAACTTATTCTTTGAATTTTAAAGGATTTTTCTGTTAGGTCTTTTAAAATATTTAATGGTCTAATTATCTGTAAAATTAGGTGGCGACTCTGTCTGTTTTCCTTTCCAATTTCAAGAATTGATTTTTCTCAAATTAATTGAGTTTAGATCGATTGTTTTGATTTTCGAATTATTTCTTTTTTTCAAAAAGACATTTTTTGGTATAACATCACTTTTAGCAACTTCTTATTTAAATTTTCCACATGACATGTGTTGCTACTTAGTTTTTTCGAGTATTTTTTTCCCTTACTTCGAATGTTTATATTTTGAGATTGGTCATATTAATAATTTTACCATTTTATTATTTATGGAATATAAACAATCTTATACATCATTGGAGAAAAAGTCCATCCTGATTGTTGCATAAAAAAATATAAATACTGATTCAGTTCTTTATTATTAGGTTTAATTTCTTGTGAATATAATAAATACTCAAAAAAATTTAAAATTTTGAAAAGTTGAACATAAATTTTAGGATTAATATAAATTAGATCATAATCACGTTCCACCTCAATTTGGAGCATGTAACATTAACTTTTCTGCTTTTTCTTATTCCACATTATTTTTCTTTATGCTCATCTATATCGTAGTTGATATTTTAACTTTAGTCATTCTGTGTTTTAATTAGTCTTATTGTCTTTTAATTTGACTTTTTTGAAAACGTTGTATTCAAATAACATAAGAAAAACATTGTTTATCATATTATGAAGTCTTGTTATTTGTAAAAATTTATGCATTTTTAATTGGCAGTGACAATAATAAATATAACAAATACATATGACAATTCAACAAAAAAAAGGCACAGATAACCACTTGAATTTTTCATTTATTTTTTAGATAAATTATAAAAAATTAAATCGTCAAAGCTCGCATTTTGTTTACCAGATAATTTAATTATTTTCTAAATGTATTCCTATAATTTAAAAACATTTTGTAAGGAAAAGTATAGTAGTTAACTGCTAACAAAATTTGAATTTTTAAAAACAGTAAAAAGTTAAAATAATAGTAAAAATTTGATACATAATATTTTTCAGTAATTTTTTTCTGTATTTCTAATTTTTATTTTTACTTTGCAGGTTTTCATAACCTAACAAATGTAAAGAAGCAGCCACTTGATTACTTAAAATTATCATAAGATCTAATTTATGTGCAATAAAATTCAATTTTATTTAAAATAATTCTTATGAATTTTTAAGAATTGATTTCATAACCAATTCATATATGGTTAAATAATATACACATAATATTAATGTATTCTTTACAAAAAACAAAACATGTCATTGATTAAACTGAAAAACTCTCACAAAAATATCAACCTAATTGTTTAAATATTTTATCATCAAACTCATCAATATTTTTTTAGAAAAAATTATCTGATTATTTTTATAAGTAACAAATGTTCATCTCAATTTCAACAAAAACTTATTATTTTATTAATGGGCAAATGTTCATCTTAATTTTAATTAAAAAATATATAATGATTTCTGGGAAACTATTTATGGTTTTTTTTTCTAGAATTTATCAAAAGGAATAATGGTGGCAACCAACCCATCCGTTTCAAATAACACTTTGCCTATATTTTCTCAGTGTTATACTTTTACGATTTCATGGATATAATAGGTGTTTAATATGTTCGTAAATAGACAAAGAATGAAAAAAGTAAAAAAATATATTTAAACAACAAATATAAAATCTTTTTTTTTAATAAAATTGTAAAAAATTGAAATAAACAACTTAATTTTATCTTTTTGAATAGTTATACATTTTTTAAAGGTTCGAAAATATTATTAACATACAATAATTTTATGTATGAATAGTTGAAAATAGTATATTTATGAGAAGGATGATCCAATTTTTCTTACTAACTTTCAATAATTAATTATTATGAAAAAAATAGTTCTTTACCGAAGGAAATTATACTCATCTTAAAATTCAAATTGTTCAATAGATTAGAATAGCGATTAGGATAAAAGATTAAATTTTAAAATAAGAAACACAATAAGTTGGCAAAAATATAGTATAATTATACTTAAAATGTCTACTTGAATTAATTGAAAATTTCATATCAAAATTAGAAATTCAATTTCCATGACTGATTATCCAATCTTCTAATTAAAAGTTGAGAAGTGCCACATTTTACGACCACGTCATTAAAAAAATAAACCACGTTAATGTTTTAACAAACTAATTTTTGATATTATTTATCCATATAGTCTTAATTAAAATTGCCAATAAAATTGGTTATTATTTTATAAAAAAAACCCACATAATAACATCAACTCCTGTTAAATGTAAGTTACACAATTTATTATATTTGAATTGTTAATTTCTTTCAGCGGTATGAATTAAACGCAAGATTTATTTTTTATTTACAACTCATTTTTTTTTTTAAAAAAAAATTATTGTAGATAACTTCTATTGATCTAACCATTTTCTCAACTACGCATATTTATTGCATATAATTCTACAGATATGGATTGTATTCAAAAGCCTTATATATTGTAAAATTTATTTATTATATTTAAAGGTCCTAGGTTATTATATTGTGTATTTATAATAATTCAAAAGACATACATCATATTTAACTAAGTAATTATATTATTTGTTTATATTGTCTTGATTTAAACTAAAAAAACAATATATGAATTTTATGTTCTTTCAATTTTTTTGCAAGTACAATATTCATTAGATGCACAAAATAGTGTTGAAAAGTAATCATTTTGTAAGTTATAAGAAGCAAATAACACTTCTTCCCAAGCAATTCTTCGTGATATATTAACAAAAATAAAGCATCAATGTGATTCACGAAATTTTTACTAATCTTAATAATTCTAACATATGAAAAACTATGCTTCATTAATGTGATTCTTTTTTTTTCATTATGTGAAAAAATTCTTATTTTTAATATCAATGGGTCAAAGTTAAAATTTAAAAGTATTATTAATTGTAAATGAGAGTTGTTTTGATATTTTTTAAGAAGGATAAAAAGACAGTCAACTTTTTCGGAAGAGGAAAAAAAAAAATAGAAAGTGCAAGTATTATACATTGAGAAATTTGGAAATTAAGATCAACTATACCTATTTCTTCTTTGATGCTGGCATCGCAATTTGGTAGTTGTCATGTGTTTGAAAGAGAATGTACTCTTTGCTGCTTCTGTTTGCCCCTGTATTTTGAGCGAAAAATGTATATTTAATTCTTCGTTTGTTACAAAGTAAGAAATACACAAAATAATTCATAAATTTTATTTTTTTTGTGCCAACACGTGTTATTTTTTGCCTTTTCTATTATATATAAATAGATTATTAACATTAATAATATAATATTTAGATTTGCTATTCATAATAATATTAAATATTTTTTATTTCAAAAAGAATAATTTGATTTAACTGAATATAAAATTTAAAAAATAAATAAATTTATTTAATTTTATAATTTTAAATTAAAATTATGTTAAATATATTAAAATACTATTAAAATTTTAAACATGTTAAAAAAAAACTTAAAAGTAAGCGTTGTCAAAAAAGAAATGAATCATTCTTTTGAAATGAAAAATATATAAAGAATGTACAGCTATGTCTATAATTCATATATATTATTAGTTTTAACTATTCTATTTAAATTGAAATGTTCTTTTTATGTGATTGATTAACAAAGAGGATGACTTAATAGTGAAACTTTTGGCGGATGCTGAATAATATTTTATAGTATGATTATTTTTATGAACGTTGCAATAATTTCATTTAAAAGTACAATACTATTTTTTTCATTTAATTTTTATAAGATATCTAAAATTTTATGACGAGTGAGACATACTATATTATAATTTATAAAAAGATTTTGACTATATAAAATTATATTTTATAGATCCTCGTACCCTTTATAACTTTTCCTTCTCTTCTCTCCTCTTCCTTCATCTCCATCTCTAGCTCCATCTTTGATTTACTCATCAATCTATCATAACGTTCTTCGCATTTCTTCAATTTGTTTAAATATATTTTGTTGCACAAATTTAAAAAACACAGTAACAATATCAAGGCACGGTAATAATAATAATGTCCTAAAATTAGTAACCCCTTTTTGTTTTCTCTCTCCATAACATTACTTTTCCAAATCTCCTCTTATGTAGTTTATTTTTTTATATTTTGGATAGATTTTATGTTATTTGTCAAAAATCAAGATAAATAAATTAATACAAATTCAAATTTATTTAAATCACTACATATTTAGAAAGATTTTAAGACGTTTGCTTTTAACCTTATAAAAAGTCAATTGTATTTTTTAGGATAAATATAAATAGTTATTTAATATTATTTTTCAATTGACAAAATTTATACTTAATTTTTTTTCATTGTGTAAATAAAATTCGTAAAGTTGCAAAAAAAGAAAAAACTTAAGAAGTAAATTAGTAAAATTATTATTTTTTATTTATAATTTCTTAAAGGATGTGTAAAAGAAAAAATGATATGTGTATGTGTGTGTATAAAAGTTGATTCTTAATTCACTTATGTGGCATCATCACAGGCGTTTAATTCTCTATAAATCAAATTTCATGCTTTTTCACATTTTATATACCTAATCTCAAACAACACTTTACTCTCATCTGTTGTTGCTTCGCCTTAATCAAGCATCAACCGCTTCACTAGATCTCCCTCCACACTACCTAATATAATGCATTGAACCTTTCTTTTTTTGATTTTTGACGTCCTCTTACACTACTGCGACTTTTACATTATTTGCACTATCAACCCAAATCAGTTGTCGCCGTAGAATCTATCTGAAAATTAGCACCCATGCTTCAGAACCATCCAGGTATACTTATAGATTAGTACCTATAACCCTTGTTTCTTACTTTTAATTCCCCGCTATTTACCCTCAACACCTCCATCTATGAAATTTCAAACTCAGTCCACAACATCACCCTGAAACTCTTCAATCATCCAGGTATTCGATCAAGCATCATCCTTGTACTATTACAGGAAAATTTCCTCCTTTTTTATATATATTTTAAGGGGTATTCCTTTTCCACCATATTTTCCCTCCCAATCTCTCAGAGCTTCTCGAGTTTCTTGCCTCCAAAACAACCTTTCATCCAAATTAAAACTTACTGATTGGGTTTTTAAATGCGAAATTCATGACGACATCAAGACTTTTAATATCCAGTAAGCCTGTGACGATTTTTTTTTCTCATTTACTTGAAATTTTTATTTATACTTAATTTAGAAAGTTTGGTCGGATGACGTTTCATACAATTAAGAAACGTTTAACTGACGTAGAAGAGGAACAATATCACAATGTGACATCACGATGAGCAAAATTTAACATATTACAACAGCAAGCAATGATCGCTCCCGTTACTAATTTGATTTCAACAAATCTCAAAACTCAATTAGAGCAAGTGACCCTGTTGAGATAGCAAGAATGGCAACAGTTAGAGAAGGAGAAAGCCCATTTATCTGCACTAAGTTTTCAAAAGTAGAATTTGAAAGGAAGCCTGTTATTACTTCTAGAAGTATCTCAGGTGAATTCACTAGAAAGACATTCTGGTGAGGCTTGAAAAGCAATAATATGGCAGTGACTATTAAAAGATTAGAAAAAAGTCGACAGAAACTTCTAATAGAGATTGATTCACAATTCTCGGAGATAGAGAGAATATTCAAGGAAAATTATAATCTTTCTTTCAATCAATGCAGTAAAAGAATCAGGTCAAAGAGTGTCTCAACCAAAATAAGAAGGTGGTGTCGTACTAGATAAGTTGAGAACTAACCAAGTTGCACTAGCAACTGCTAACAACAATTTGATCCAACAATTCATCTCGGGATCTATCAAAGGCAGCAAAAATAAAATTTAAGGCACATAGTATGCTGAAAACCTATCCGTCAAGGGTTAGTCACAATCTGGTCTAAGAGAATTTACGGAACTGAATTTGAAATTAAACTGGAGATTTTGGAGCTAAAGTTGTATTTTCAGTTGAATTTGGAAGCTCTAATCAAAATTTCGATAGTTCCAATAGTTCCGGGTGGTGAAACTAATACTAGAATGGTCTCATTGTAATTTTTAGAATTTTCGAGGGTAGTTTGGGTATTTGGGGTTTAAACTAGTTTCTTTGAGTTTTATCGAATTCTGGGCCAAAGAGGCCTCAAATCGAATTTTGATATTTCCATTGAGTTTTGAATGTTAATTCTAGTAGGTTTGCATGTTTGGTTTGAGTATATTGGGTTCCAAATGAATCCCGAGGGTTTGTTCCATGTGTGAAATAGCTAGTTTGGACTATAATTTGGTGCAGTCATATTAGTACCCACATTCGCGAGGTTGCCCTCCACGTTCGTGTAGTGTTATGCTTTTTGACCTTTACGTTCACGGGGGAGGTCTCCGCATTCACGGAGTGTTAATTTCCCTTGACCTCCACATTTGCGGATGGAGACTTTGTGTTCATGTCCTTCCGTGTTTGCGGAGTGTTTTCATAACTGAAATAGTGTGCTTCATTTAAAATGTCGAGTTTCACCATTTTTAATATTCCAAGCTCGATTTTAAAGAGATTCTTCAAGGATTTTCAAGACAAGACTATTGGGTAACCTATTTCTAACACATTTTTTCACTTCCCATTGATTAAATTGTAATTTTAACATGGAAATCGAGGTTTTAAATTGAATAAATTGGGATTTCTCGGACATTGATTTTTGATACCAAAATGATGATTGTGAACTCATTTTAACTCCTTTTTCTAACGATTTTCACCATTAGATTTTTTTTACTCGAAGATTATTTTCATGTAAGAATTTTCAGATTTTGAGAATCTTTTTTAGTATGAGATTTTTGGATCATTTTGCCCTGTTCACCCAAATTGCTGGATTTTAGTGTCGTTAGTTTCATATGTGATTATAATACTATATTTGATTAAATTATGATAATTTGGATTACCGTGGAAGGGAAAAATACATGAATTTGACTTGATTGAGACTTCTAATAAGGCAAGTGAACTTCTGACCTTTTGTTGAGTATGATTAAACCTTGTATTTCCTATGTGAATGTGTTTGGGTGGTTTGTGGCTTAAAATGGATTAGAATGGTATTATTATAGGCGTTGATTATGGAATTTTGTATAGAGTAATTGTAAATGTTGTAAATCTTTGATTTGTAAAATGATTGTGAAATTGTGAATACTCGTAAACTTGTGGGATTATCCGGTATTGATCGTTGAACATATGATCTATATGGACATCTAGTATTTGTATGCTTATGAGATGATTATTGTGATATGTTAACATGTATTGCTTGATGTTCCATTGATGATGAAAAATCGAAAGGAAATAGTTCTAACTAGAGCTGTAGTCATATTGAGATTGTGATGATATTGAAGTTATATACATTGCATTCACTTGTTACTTATGCATTAATATTTGTGATGTCTATGGTCAAGAGATATGCAAGGTAACATGTCGATTGGTGGTCGAGGTCTCTACCAGTCGATGATTAGTTGAGGTTTTAACCAGGGTATGATATGATTGAGGTTTCTGTCGATCGAGTGAGCATTAGCCGAGGTCTTTACTGCTAATATTCATAAATATATGGTCCATCTGAGCCCCCCCTCCCCCCCATGTGTTCTGGTCTGAGGTTATCAACGGATGTATATCATAGGACAGACATGCATAATAATTACCTAACGTTGCATTGCATTATTTATATTTCATAACATTCACTCCATTTCACATATTTCTCTTCCTGGAGTTGTTATATATGTACTAGTGTGATGTGTTGGATGCTTGAGCCTTGTACATCATGAAGACTGAACTATTAATGCCACCTAAGCTACATCTTCTTTTTAGGATAAAGTGGTTGTTGTCAAGAAATAAAACCTAACCAAGGCTAGGGTCGAACCCAAGGGAATACTGTAGATGTAGAAGAATTCAATTAATGCAATTTGAGTTATTAACAAACTTATCTCTCCGAAGGGAGGGGGGTTATACTAACATGTAGAAAAGTAATCCTAACTAACACAAGAGTTTAACCAATATGGAGAGAAACTAGGTATTCGCTAACTTAATATCATTGGATAACCTAATTCTCTTCTAGTGTGTGGCATATAGGACTATAAGTTAAATTCACTAAACTCTTTGGCCTAGGCGAGAGGGGAATTTCACTATGTGACTTGGTTTATCTCCACAGTGTGACATTACTAACCCTTACCTATTGTCCTAGTACAAGCTCCCCTTGGCCTAACTCGGTTGATTAGATGAGAACATATCGATTGAATCTTGATAATTAATCGCTTTTCCTATTCATTACTATCTTGGTCCAGTCAGTAACACTAGGCAGATTTTAATATTGGCAACCATTAAAAAACATGTAAAACGAAGAGAGTTACTTAATACATGCATACACGCTTTCAAGAATTATGAATTATCCAATTTTATCTTGTTAATTCTTCATGGTTCCCATAACCCTAGTTGTAGATTTAGCTACTTATTATTTGTGTACATGCAAGACTTATGAATTTGAATAACATAATACATCACTTATTAAATTAAGCAAAAGTACATCCAAGCTTCAATGAGAATCACAAGATTGTAATTAAAAGATCAAATCAAAGTGTATAAGTGCTTCTCAAAACTCTCCAATGTTTACTCTATTCAATATCGCTATTTTTCTGCTAACTATCCGAACTCTCCCCGAAAAATAACCTAAAAATCTATTTATAATGTTTAAAATACAAGTCCTTAAAAAAATTAAACAAGTGGTTTGGCATGCCTCACGAGTTGCTTTACAAGCCGTATTATGTTCCATGGCCTGTAATTGGACTTTTGTACTTTATTGCTGCAAAAATGGACTTGTGTTCTATGATACCCCTTATACGGCTCGTAAAGTGTTCTACGGTACATAGGGGGTTTCGTCTGATGAAACTTCATAAAGTCCTCCTTCTTTGATCCTCAATGAACAAGATTTGATTTACGACTTTAAAATATTTCATGATCTGTCTGCATGTTCGTAGAACAAACTTCAAAAAATCAGACCCTCACTGGAATTGTACACGAAACCTCCTTAACGGCCTGTATAATGCTCTACGGCCCGTAAAGAGTCTCGTGCATCCTCAAAATTAGAAACATCTGCATATGCTTCCTAAAATCAATGCCAAACCTAAAATTCTGCAAACCAAACACAAAAAAACATAAAATCCACTAACATAGCATTGAGAATACACAAAATTTCAAGTGTTAAGCATCAAAAGTATTGTATTTTGGCAGCGCCATCAATACCCTTAACTTAAAATTATTGCTTATCTTCAAGCGACAGACTCTATCTATATAAGTAGTACAATAACACACATACCTCAACCTAATGGCATACATCACATCAATTTAAGCACAAATACCCACACTATATTTTATAACACAGTTAGATAGCTATCCTGAAAACCAATACAAACTAATGCATGTGATGACACAACTATGACAAGTGAGGTACTATCAACAAGCCATGATCACTGAATAAGTCTAATGCTAACAATTCAATGCAAGTGACCTCACAAAAAGAAGTCTCATATTTTACTCTCAATGATCTTTTCATATATAATCTCCGGACTATGCAAGAATTCCTCACCTTAATAAAAGATATTCATGTATCATGCCCAATAACACAGGCTTGTATATTCCAGACTAAGACCTTTGACTACTTGGACTAGGATCACTTTAGGACTTTATAGGCTTGTAATGTAGGCTTAGGGGGATTTGGTGTGATATTTTGGGAACATAGTGACAAAAGACACTCCTTGAGACTGCATTTTTCTACACTTTTGCCCTACCAATACTGTTACTTTTCATCCCATCTCCTATTTCAAGCTTTTCTAGGTGCTTTCTTTTCATTTTTCAGCTTTTTATCTTGCTTTTACACTTTATTTTTCTTGTTAGCTCATAACTAAGGCATTATATTTTTCTTACACCAGTACATGATTTTTCTCCTTTTTCTTGTATTACTAACTTTCCCCTTCATTTTGTGTCTTACCCTTATACCAGTCATCCTCAACTAAGGCTTTTGGCCTGAGTTGAGGTACACATTATCCATCCTCAGAACCAGGGCCACTTTGGTAGCCACTCTCAACTTAGGCTTTTTGCCTTAGTCAAGGTGCACAATGTTCAGCGAAGGACTAGAGCTAATTTCAGAATTTTACAATTATAAGGCTAGGTAATTTAGGTTTTTACAAAGAATAGGTACATGTCAGGCTCAAACATTAGGATCAAAGGATATTTTGCAACTTTAGTTGGTTATTTAGGCTAAGTGAATTTTTGAAAAAAATGGCCTAAGATCATTTCTTAATCCAATTAATCTACAGTCTAAATTAGAGTAACAAGGCAAGTTCTGAATCTACACACAACACATGAATTTAGCAAAGTAAGCTCACACTCACATGACACTAATTAAATTATCAACAAAAGACTCTCAGATCATACTTTTTATCTAAATTTATCCTCACTTATCAGAACAAGCACTGTCAACACACTTAAACATGCAATGGTTACTATCAAGATTGGCTAATCAAAATTTGGTGGGTATCATTTTTTATAAAAATGCAAAAATATGTATATGCCACAAATATCAATACTATATACTACAAATACTACCCAAATATCATAAACATGCCAGCTTAACAGAAATAAATATCCATGGAGAAAAAGAACACAGGCAAGAAAACTCCTAGGACTTAAAAATTAGGGTAGTTATGGACCCAAGCAACGCTTGATTTATTATCACAGCACGACATAGATAGCTTGAATACTTAGACTTCCTCAAGGTCCCATTCTTCCACTATATTTATTTCTTCAGATTTACAAAGTACGACATGACTCTTTGGCCATTTACTTTGAATGCTTCTCCGTTCCATTTCTCCAACTTAATGGCTCCATGATCAAAGACCTGTGCTACTCGAAAAGGTCCCAATTATCTGGACTTGAGCTTTTCAGGGAACAACTTTAGCCTAGAATTGTATAGTAGCACTAAGTCCCCTGGTGCGAAATGACGATTTTTTATGTGACAATCATGTTGCAGCTTCATCATTTATTTTTACAAGGCTGAGCTCTCATACGCCTTCAAGCGAAATTCATCAAGCTCATTAAGTTGGCCCAGCCTCGAATTTGCTGCATTATTCCAGTCTAGATTTAACTTCTTCAGTGCCCACATTGCCTTACATTCAAGCTCCACTGGCAATGACATGATTTTTTCAAAGAAAAGTTGGTAGGAAAATATGCTTATAGGGGTCTTGAATGTTGTCAGTATGCCCATAATGTGTCATCAAGCTTATGAGACCAATCTGTCCGATTTACATTCACTGTCTTGGATATAATATGTTTAATTTCACTATTAGACAACCCTACTTGCCCCCTTATCTGAGGATGGTAAGGGGTGCCACCCGATGTTTCACCCTATACTTTTCAAGTAGAGTTTCGAAGAGCCTATTGCTGGAATAAGAACCTCCATCACTAATGATCACCCGAGAAATGCCAAACCTTGAGAAAATATTACTTTTCAGGAACATTGTGATGTTTTTTCCTTCATTGTTGGGTAGAGATGTATCTTTTTCTATGATGCCCATTTTGATACATAATCCACAACGACTAAGATGTATCTTTTTCTATGCGAACTAACAAAAGGACCTATGAAATCTATCCCAAATACATCAAATAACTTAATCACCATAATAAGGTTTAGATGGAGCTCATGTTTGTGGGAAACACCACCTTCTCTTTGGCACCTATCACATGCTTTGGCGTAGTTGTGAGGATCGTGGTAGATGGTGGGCCAATAATACCAACACTATAAGATCTTGTGTGCTGTCCAGACTCCATTGATGCACACTCACCAATGACGAGTGATATGTCTCATGGATACTCACCATCTCAATCTCCGGAACACAACGATGAATAATCCCATCCGCACATACATGAAACAAGTATGGGTCATCCCAGAAGAAGTTTCTCACATAGACATAAACTTTTGACGCTGGTGTGTCTTTAGATCAGGCGACATAATATCACTTACCAATTAGTTTGCATATTCTGCAAACCATGGTATTAAATTATAGGATGCTTTCAACACTCTCTCATCTGGGAATGAGTCATTGATCTCTAATTCATCATCAAACTTTTCCATTGCCCCATCTTCCAACCTGAAAAGGTGATCTGATAATTTTCTGTCCCTTTTCTGTCAATGACATCAAAATAAAATTCTTGGAGAAAAAGTACTCATCTCATCAACCTTGGTTTTGCATTCTTCTTTGTCATCAAGTACCGCAATGTTGAGTGGTCTGTGTGTACCACCATTTTGGCCCCCAATAGATATGACCTGAATTTCTTGAACATAAAGACTACAACAACTAACTCCTGCTTAGTGATAATGTACTTCTTTTAGGCTGTGTTTAGGGCGTTGCTATCATAGTATATAGAAAGTAATATCTTCTCTTAGAGCTGCCCTAGTACTACACCTAGTGCAACCCCACTTGCATCACACATGATTTCGAAGGGCGTTGATCAGTCTGGAGCTATAATGATTGGGGCTGAAATCAACTTTTTCTTCAATCCTTCAAAGGATTTGAGGCATGCATCATTGAACACAAACTAAGCATCCTTATCAAGAAACTTGCACAAGGATGTGTAATTTTGGAGCAGTCTCGTTTGATCCTCCGGTATAGCCTTGCATGCCCTAGGAAGCTCCTCACACCCTTAACTGAGATGGGTGAGGGAAACTTCTCAATCACTTCTGCTTTAGCTCTATCAACCTCGATCCCTCTGCTGGAGATTCTATGCACCAAGACAATGCCCTTCTTTACCATAAGGTGATATTTTTTCCAATTTGGTACCAAATAGCATTCCTCATATCTTCCTAGCTCAGCCTGCAAGTGCTTCAAGCAATCCTTAAAGGAGTTCCCAACCACGCTAAAGTCGTCCATGAAGACTTCTATAGTATGCTCTACTATATCTAAGAAGATGGACATCATGCATCTTTGAAATGTTACTGGGCATTACACAACCTAGATGACATCCTCTTAAATCCAAAGTGCCATAAGGGCATGTAAAAGTCATCTTCTCCTGATCCTATAGAGCAATGGTGGTCTGTTTGTAGCCTAAATATCCATCAAGAAAGCAGTACCAGCCCTTTCCAGCTAATCGGTCCAACATTTGATCCATGAATGTCATTGGGAAATAATCCTTCTCCGTCGATGTATTGAGCTTCCTGTAGTCCATGCACACTCTCTATCTAGCGACTGGCCACATAAGAATCAACTCATTATTGGCATTTGGTACTATAGTGATACCCCCTTTCTTTGGAATACACTACACCAGGCTCACCATTCGTTGTCAAAAATCGGATAGATCACTCCTGTATCCAACTACTTGATGATTTCTTTGTGCATAACCTCTTGCATAAAGGGCTTAAGCCGTCTTTGATGCTCAATGCTCGTCTTGTAATCTTTGACCAACTAGATTTTATATGTACATATCTGAGAGATATACCAATGATATCTGCAATCATCCACTCAATGGCCCTCTTGAACTGTTTAAGTACTATGACAAGGGCGTTCACCTGCTCATCCTTCAGGTCAACAACAACTCTGACTGGCAAGATATTGTTGGCACCTGAAAATGCGTATTTTAGATGTACTGGAAAAACCTTCAACACTAGCACTGGTGGTTCTTCTATGGATAACTTGGTGGATGATGACTCTTGATTCTGCAAGTCTAGCTCTAATTTACTTTGGCGCCTAGGGTCATAGGACATCCCCAATGCATTCACTGTCTCCTCATAATATGGGATGCCATCACTATCAATGTTCATCAACACAACTTCCAATAGGTTAACTCCTAGTCTCACCACAAGTGGTACTTCTGGCTCAGCATCATCAACATTTCAATAACCGATAACACCCTCAAATCATCCTCTTTTGTTGGATGTTGGCAGATATTGAATATGAACTCGTGTTTTCCCAACCTAAATTTGAGTTGGCCCTTCTCCATGTCCACTAAAGTGTGTCCAGTGGTTATGAAGGGCCTCCCCAAGATGATAGGGACTTCGAAGTCAACCTCTCAATCCAGGATCACAAAGTTTCTGGGGAATATGAATTTTTATACACCTTGACAAGCACATCAAACAGTATCCCCATATATTTCTTCACTATGCGGCCAACCATCAACAATTGCATGCTCGCCGGAGTAGGGACTCCCAATCCTAGCTTCTTGAAGACCATAAGGGGCATTAGATTAATGTTGGCACCTAGATAACACAATGCCCTTGCGAACTCCATATTTGTAATGGTGCTGGATATGGTAAAAGTGTCGGGATCTTCTCACTTTTGAACAAAGGACCTCGTAGCAATTATACTGCAATGTTGAAGCTCTTAGGAGAGCTCCTGACTCACAGTGCGCTTCTTCGTAACTAGGTCCTTCATGTACTTTGCATACCCTATCATCTTATCCAATGCCTCAACGAGAAGGATGTTAATGGAGAGTTTTTTCAGCATGGAGAGAAAGTGCTTAAACTTACCTTTCTCCTCTCTCTTTTTAATTCTTTAAGGGAAGGGAGAAGGAGAACTAGGAATGGACTTCAACTTTTGTGGTGTAGCAGCAACTTTACTCACCCCATCCTTGCCACAATCATCTTTGGTATCCGTATCCTTGACCGCAATTGTCTCCTCTCGAACATCATTTTTATCAATTGGCATAGGAGGATCAATGGTGCTCTTACCACCATGAGTAATAATTGCCATGCACTGCCCTTCATTCTTAGGATTCTAAACTATATTGCTAGGCAGTGTACCCTTTTGATGCTGATTAAGTGAGTCGACACTTGACCAAAATATTGCTCAAGTTATTTGATGGCAATAGAATAAGACTCGATTTTCTAATTTAGATTGGAGATCTCAAATTTCAACCCCCTTAGAATCTCATCCTGTGTTTCATATTTCTTCAATAGATGATCAAACATCTCCTCAACTCTTGAGCTACTTGCACCTATGTTGCGGTTGTGTGGTGGCACATAAAGACTATTTCTGTAACAATCTTTGCGGCCCCAATCTACTTCTTTATCTTGGCCCCAATTTCTATCATAGTATCCTTTGTGGTTATCTCTGAAAGCTCCATCTAGATTGAAGTTCCAACCTTAGTTTCCTTGACTTGGCGCCAATAGTCCTAATCAGACCCTTGGACATTAGTCTGGAACCCCCCGTCTGATCAACAGTAAAACAAGTGCCCTTCTTATAGTAAGAATCATCATACATGGGTGCGCGTGAAGGCTGATGAGCAACTTCATTGACTCATTCCTAATTTTGCTTCATCATCACCTCCATACCTATACAGATTTAAAGCAAGCTCTTACATAATCTCTTCATTTATCTTACCTTACTCCGAATCAATATTGGTAGCACACAAACTTTTGGTAGATCCTCTATCTCTTTACCCCTATGCACGATTGGTCGTGACCACTCTCTCCATCCTTTCTACAATACTTGCGAATGGCTGACCTAAGAACATGGCACTATAATGGTATCAACACGGACTTAACTATTTTCATCAAGGGCATGGTAGAAGATCTCCACCAAGGCATCATCAATAATTTTTTGGTCCGGGACACTCCTCAAGTACTTAGTAAACTGCTCTTATGTAGTACTAATCGAGACATTAATAAGTTGATCAAAGTTACTGATCTGATCTTTCAACTTGAGCTTCTTTGATCTCGGGAAGCACCTCCCAAAAAAGACCTTCTGCAATTCAGCCCAACTGGTGATCAAACTGTGTGGGAACTTAAATAGCCATAATGCTGCATTGCCTGTCAGAGCTAATGGGAAGACACAAAGTCCCACAGTATCCATAGACAGATTGTATGTTCCCATCACACTCTTGTAGATAAATGCAACATTATATAGATGGCTATGAGGATCCTCCGATAGTAAGTCCACAAATAACCCACGGTTTTGCATCATCTGAGGCAACCTACTCGAAACTATAAACTTTGTGTCAGCCGATTATATTGGTAACACAATAGCTGCAGTCATATCCATAGCCATAGGATTTCAGCTAATATTAATTCCACGGATAAACATTGGTATTGAAATCTTGTAGTTGTGGAGCAATATGCTCAAGAAGTGGTAGGTTCTCATAGTTGGCATTCTCATTCTCATTCCTGTTTAGAGCTGCATTTGCCACATTATTGGCATAATCTTGGGCCATTCTTCTCAGTGTTCTCTGGATCTCTAGGTCAAACAGAGTCAAGGGTCTGCTCAGCTTTGCATGTTGGACATACACTACACTTACATCCTGAAAAGAAATAAAAAATATAAAATGAGGGAAATAAGAACTAATTCCCAAATCAGTTGAATTAAACAAGTCTAGTTGTATTCCCCAGCAATGACGCTAAAATCTTGATATCGCCCAAGCTATACCTCCTTTTTGAGGATAAAGTGGTCTTGTTAAGAAATAGAACCTAACCATGGTTAGGGTTGTACTCAAGGGGATACCGTAGACTTAGAAGAATTCAATTAATGCAATTTGAGTTATTAACCAACTTATCTCTCCAAAGGAGGGGGGTTGTAATAACAAGTAGAAAAGTAATCCTAACTAACACAAAAGTTTAACTAATATGGAGAGAAAATAGGGTATAATATTCCCCATGATTCCCTTACTTAGTATCACCGGATAAATTAATTCTCTCTTAGTGTGTAGCATACAGGATGGAAATTTAAGTTTACCAAACTCTTTGGTCCAAGTGAGAGACGAATTTTATTACGTCACTTGGTCCATCTCCACAATGTGATATTACTGACCCTTACCTA
>JAOTQJ010018902.1:28664-54332 GCA_025642045.1 Solanum sejunctum | reverse complement strand
TCCTTATAAAGTTTTTTTCGAGGGTTGGTAAGGTTGTATATGAGTTGGAGTTGCCTATGGAGATGAATATGGTTCATCCGGTCTTCCACATATCCATATTGAGAAAGTGTGTGGGTAACCCAATTATTATAGTGCCCTTGGATGTTGTGGGTGTTGTAGAAGATAATTTCACTCATGAGAAGGTCTTGGTAGATATTTTAGATAGCCAAGTGAAGAGGTTGAGAAACAAAGATATTGTTTCTATCAAGGTCCTTTGAGGGAACCAACAAGTTGAAAGTACCACATAAGAAGCCGAAGCAGATATGAGAAAGCAATATCCATATCTCTTCCACTCCACTCAAGCCAAAGGTACTAGTTTAAGTCCCCTATATGATGTCAACTCTTAAGTTTCAGCCTTTATGTCATTTTACATGCACTCATGTTCATGGTAACAAGTTTATGGTGATTTTTGACATTCATGTCGAGATTTTTGAAAAATTATGTTTAAATGCATTTGTTGCATTTATGTTGGGCTAGATTCTTCATGATTACTTCTCTTATGCACGTTTCTTGGACATTCTGGGATGACTATTCCCTAGGGGGAGATATTGAAATGCCCCAACAATCAGGGGGAAAAATTGAATGGAAAATGGGTATAACCAATATTTTAGAGAACCTACGTCAAAAACTAATTTGCACTAATTTTTTAAAACATAGTTTCTGGCCGCGACGCACCAGTGGCTCATAGTAATACAACTTTTTCATTCGTATTGGGTCCGTACCACACACCAAACGTGGACCAATATAAGTTTTTTCTCATTTTTTCTGTGTTGGCAAGGGCATTCGGGTCATAGCCCAATGCCCACTTATGCGTAAAAATATTCATACTTAGCCATTTTTCAAATCTATATCACTCAAGACCCTCTCAAAAACCTCTCCAAGACTTAACCAAATATCTCATTCAAATTTCAAGGAATTCAAGCCTAACTTTGGAACTCAAGGATTCTCTTCAAGCTCATCCCAAGGAAACCTAAGTTTGAGGTATGTGGGTTTCATCCATTCGATACTTTCATCCATGGAGCCAAATCTTCCTTTTTATGAAAATTGCATATCTTCAAGTTGTATCATCTATGGGTATCTCTTATTATAGATTTTGATTATAAATTACATTGGGGTTTTATGAAATGTTGATTGATTATGCATGTCTATCTATTACAAGCTTATACTATGAATTTGTTTTATCTATTGAGATTGTGCATGTGTTGAGCCATGAAACTATTATCTATTATGAGATTTGATGATGGATTTCAAGGTATAATACATGAGGGTTTCGCTATGTGTTGGTGGGTTGATTTACAACAAGTTTTCTCATACTATTTCAATCTTGAATTGCATGATTTTGAACTAGCATTATGAACGCACCAACTGTTTGATAAAATGTCTTGATAAGGATTCTCAAGTTATTAGTGATCTATTACATGGTTTATAAGTCATATAACTCTATGATGATTAAGGGCTTGCATGTATGCATCTAATCTATGAAAAGTATATATGGTGTTGCAAGTAGACCACACCTTATTGGGAGGTGACATGCCCAATCACCTTGTGGAGGGGGTGACATGCCTTAATCACCTTGTTGGGCGTGACATGCCTAATCACCATGTTGAGGGGTAGATACCTCGATCACCTTATTAGGGGTTGACATGCCCAATCACCATGTTGAGGAGTGGATACCTCAATCACCTTATAAGGGAGTGATATGCGTTGGGATTCCAAGTAGTGTTTTACTTGGTCTATGTTGGTTATGGTCTCTTCCACACATGTAATATGTATTTTGCAAGCTATGTGATATACAAGAATGTTTTACTTCAATCATTGAACATGCATGCCATATTGATATTATACTTATCCATTGCTTATGATTATGCATTTTGACTATGTTGGCTTATGACTTATTGCATTGCATCCTACATACTTAGTACATTCAAATGTACAAACACATACTCTATGTCTATATGATGTTACCATGTAGGTACCAGAGCACCTCTCAATTATCCTCTAGGTGGGTAGTTTGGTACTTTGGAAGATAAGTTTTGGTGAGTCCTCAAGTCCGAGGACACTATCTATGCTACTCTTGCTATTTGATATCCCTTTATGTTGAACATTTGGTACTATGAAGGTGAGCCCGAAAAGTGTCTTGGACCCTGCTCCATTCTATGTTAGAGGTGTTGTTGGATAATTGATGTATTTATGTTATGAGCTTGAATCTTGAATGTTTTATGAATACCAAAGACTTCCCTTAGTCCTATTTCCCTTATTTATATCTCTTCTTGTTATTTTGCTTTCGCAACCAAAGATGTGTGATTAATATGCTAAGAGGCTTGTTTAGGGTTTCCTTTGGGATTGTCCATCGGCTGTGTCACATCTAGGCCCTAGGTTTCGGTCAGGACAATTTTTCTCAGCCTTCACTGGATCTATGAGTCAAATAGAGCCAAGGGGATTCTTCGACTTAGAATGTTGGGCATACACTACGCTTACACCCTAAAACAAAGCAAAAGCAACAAAAAATGTAAAACGAGGGAAACAAGGATTAATTCCTAAATTACTTAAATTAGACAAGTCTTGTTGTATTCCCCAGCAACTATGCCAAAATCTTGTTGTCACCCAAGCTACACATCATTTTTAAGGCTAAAGCGGTCATTGTCAAGATATAGAACCTAACCAAGGTTAGGGTCGAACCCAAGGGCATATTATAGACTTAGAAGAATTCAATTTTGTAATTTGAGTTTATCAACCAAATTATCTCGCCAAAGGAGGGGGTTTATAATCACTAGTAAAATTATTGCTAAACTAAGACAAGTGTTTAACCAATATGAAAAGAAACTAAGGCATTGTGTTCCCTATGATTCCCTAACTTAGTACCATCGGATAACCGAATTTTTTTCTAATGCTCAGTATGCAGAATGATAAGTTAAGTTCACCGAACCCTTTGGCCCAGGCCATAGGTGAATTTCACTACGTGACTTGGTCCATCCCCATAGTGTGAGATTACTAACCCTTACCTATTGTCTCAGTACAAGCTCCCCTTGTCCCAGTTTGGTTCATTAGATGATAAACATCTATCGAATCCTATTAATTACTCTCTTTTCCTATTCATTACTATCTTTGTCTAGTCACTAACACTAGGAGGGTTCTAATGTTGGCTACCACTAGAAAACATTCAAAATAAAGAGAATTAATTAATTAATGCATGCACACTTTCAAGAATTACAAATAATCTGGTTTTATCTTATTAGTTCTTCATGGTTCCCACAACCCTAATTGTGGATTTAGCTACTCATGGTTTGCGTATATGTAAGACTTATGAATTTGAATAACATAATAAAGCACTTGCACAATTGAATTAACCATAAGAGAATTCAAAGCTTTAATGAGAATCACAAAATTGTAATTAGAAGATGAAATTAAAGTTTACAAGTATTTCTTAAACTCTCCAATGTTTTTCTCTACTGTCTCTCGCTTCTCTCATACTAACTCTCTAAAAAAATAACCTAAAAACCTAGTATGTTGGTGCTGGAAAATCTGGATAGATTCTGTGCTGAAATTTGCTGCACCTTTTCATTTTGTTTTCATGATTTTTCTATGGTTTATGAGTTTTATTATGAAGAGAGATTGGAGTTATTAACATGGTTTGAGTTATAAACATCACCCTAAGGTTGTTGCCCTGATTTTGGTTTCATTTAACGAGTGCGTTTGATTATGGTATCTTAAGCGTCATGTTGATTGGAATTTGCGGTCTGTTGTATATGAGGCTATTAGCTCACGTACATCATGACTTCTTAAGTGATATTATAAGACTATTTTAGGTCTGTTTATATGTGTAAATGTTGCTAGAATAGTTTTGTTAAAGTTGGAGTAGGTTTGGAGTAGTCGACACCGAAATATAGCGAAGGAAGGTAACGTTATGCTGTTCATTTTTAGATTGCGTGGAATTGTGATGTCTTGTGCTTTGTGGGCTGTTGTAAGACTGTTATGGCATTGCAATAGGTTTTATATGATGGGTACATGCTAATGTGTATTAGAAAATATGATTATGGATGGAAAAGTTAAAGGAATACGCTCGGATTTATAAACACCCGCTTGCTGCCCATGTGTTGTTTTGTTATGTAATTGGGATGCCAAGGTATATCTATTGGCTATTAATACTAGTTTTATCACCTACTATGGTGTAGATAAGTATTTGGAGGAAGGGAAGGTTATCTCGAGGTAGTAACTAGGTCATACAATGATGTATGTAAAGTTACTTGATTTCGTATCACTTGGCATGAAACATAGATCTCTCCTTGGTACATAAAGGCATTTGTCAACTCTGACACCACTATTAACTATGTTCCCACTCTTGTAAATGTTCATATGATTCCATGCATAGTCAGCTTCAAAATTGAATGCATGTTTGGATACCAAGTTACATGAGTTCTTGTTACGAAACAAAGTTCACGAGTTGTTCCATTTCATACGCATTTCATCATTTATGTAATGTACTCTTTTCATTGCCATGTTGTCTTATGTGATTATCCACATGTCATATGCTATGTATACAGTCCTACAACTCCAATATTATGGCCACCAAAAGAATCATCTTAAAGGTAATTGAAAGATAAGGTATATAGTTTTTGATAGGTGGTATCCCGAGGGATGGAGATAGCACCTAGCCAGGGACGATCCTATCAATGGGAGGTAGCCCAAGGGGTTGAGTATAACCTAGCCAGGGACGAACTCGATACAGTTTCACCACTGATCAATTGGTCATTTCTTTTACAACTGGGCACAGATTTTATAGAAAAGTTAAAGTAATATAAAGAACATAAAGTACATAATCCCATAGTACAACTAAAGGTGGTCTCTCATGCTGCACTAGTGTACAGTTTCATTTAAATTGTTACTTCATATATAGTGTTTCCTTCCTTACATACTTAATGTATATCTTGTACTGATATCCTTTATGGGGGACCGTGCATTTCATGTTGCAGGTTCAGGTGCTAGTAGATCTCTCCAGTAGGAGTACAGGATGTTCAGCAGCTGTTACTAAGCTCCAGGTTGCTTCGAGGCTTTGTGCATGTCTAGAGCTTATATGTTTATATTGTACAGATAGTTGAGGCGGGGATTGTCCTGACCCTTATCAGATGTTTTTCTTTATCTAGAGGCCCTGTAGAGTATGTAAAGTAAAGTGTGATTATGTCTGGTACTTAAAATACCATGGCCCCGACGGCCTAGTCATATGCATTTCCTTTTGACTGGTTATCACTATTTATCTTCTTAAAGGCATGTCCAATGCAGAAACCCCTTATAGAAAGCGCGTAGTTACAAGTTGGTTCTCCAAAGCCTTATCGACAAGGGATGCCAGTCTACCCTAATGGGACTTTGGGGCATGACAGAAGTAGTATCAGGGTGGATCATCCTAGGGAGTCTACAAAGTCGTGTCTATATAGAATCTTGTTTATCGATGTGTTGTGCACCATATTTATAAGAAGGAAGCTGTTTGGCATTTAGGAGTTGTTACTTTCTTTCCATCCTTTAGATCATGCCATAAAGTCAAGTGTAATAGGTGCATTATGTCTAATGCTAAATTATTTTATATAGCAAGTATGCCAGAAATAAAGCAGAATAAAGGTATAAGGAAGGGAATAGAGGTGGTGGTTGGTATACCCAGCTAGGTGAGATAACGAGATGAGGTTTGAGAGGAGTCTTTGTCATAGACATCTCCAACTCCTGCAGTTCCTAATGAACCCGAGAGTAGTGAAATTCCCCCAGATCCACCTATTAATGCTACTGTGCAGGATCTAAGAAATGCAGTCCAACTATTGACCCATATAGTTGCTGGTCAAGGTCAAAGGCAGGAAGGTCCAGCTATGCATACAGGTAGTACAAATAGTGCAGCTAGTACCAGGATACGTGATTTTCTTAATTTGGACCCTCCAACCTTCACTAGGTCAGATCCTAATGAAGACCCCCAGGACTTTATTGATCATATTCAGCATACTTTAGAGGTAATGCACGTGAGTGGTACAGAAGTAGTTGAGTTAGCGACATATAGGCTGAAGTGTGTGTCTATATTATAGTACGAAGCTTGGAAACAATCTAAGGGTATAGATACACCTACAAATACCTAGAAAGAGTTCAGAGAGGCATTTCTTGACCATTATTTTCCATTAGAGATCTGAGAGGCCTGTGTAGATCAATTCCTAAACCTCTACCAAGGGAATATGAGTGTGAGGGAATATAGCCTCTAATTTAGTTCCCTAGCATATTATGCTCCTAATATAGTTGCTACAATGGCATATAGAGTCCATCGATATATAGATAGGTTGGATACATATCTGGTCAAAGACTGCACCATTGCTTCCTTGAACAAAGATATGTACATAGCAAGAATGCAGGCATTTGCACAAAAATTGGAGGATCATAGGCATAGGAGAAGGACATAAGAGTTAGAGAGGGGACAAGCGAAAATAGCTAGATCTACAAAGCAGTTTACACCACCCCAAAGTGATCTCAGGCCTCGGTTTTGTAATAGACTGCCTAGGTCATGATCCTCCTACTCTATAGGCAATGCTCTACCACAACTTCAAGGGTCTCGAAGTAATCAATTTGGTCAACAAGGGGAACGTCAAGGTTCCTGGATAATGGGTTATTAGGTAGGCCAAACAATGATTCCTAGGCAGCCTTGTCAATAGTGTATGAGGAGTCATTCGGGTATATGTCGTGTTGGTACAGATGTTTGTTGTTGGTGTGGTATGCTAGGGCACCTGATAAGAGATTGCCCAAGGAGATGTATGGGTGGTATAGCACAATCTACTAGGTTAGCTGTTGCATCATCATCATCAATTCCTCCAGCAAGTAGGGGTCAGCAAGTACCTATGCATCATGGTAGAGGTGTTAGAGGACAGCTAGCTCTAGCGAGGTCCAGAATCGCACTTATGCACTGGGGAGTCGATAGAATTTGGAAGCTTCACTTGATATGGCCACAGGTACATTGTCCATATTTTCACATAATGTATATGCATTAGTTGACCCTGGTTCTACACTATCATACATCAGTCCACTAGTTGCTGGGAAGATTAAGAGAACACCCAAATTATTGAACAAACCATTTGAAGTGTCTACACCAACCAGTGAATCTGTTATGGCTAGAAGGGTTTATTATGACTATGTAGTAGCTGCTTGTGGCCGTGAAACATTGCCTGACCTTATTGAGTTTGAAATGGTGGAATTTGATATTACAATAGGTATAGATTGGTTAGCTTCTTGTTATGCTACTATGGATTGTAAAACTAAGAGAGTGTATTTCCACTTTCCAAATGAGGCAACTCTTGAATGGAAAAACAATGTTAGGGCACCAAAGGGGAAGTTTATCTCTTACTTTAAGGCCAAAAAGATGATATCCAAGGGGTATATATGTCATTAAGTTAGAGTAAGAGATATGGAGACAGAATCACCAACTCTTCAGTCAGTTCCAGTAGTGAATGAATTTGTTGATGTGTTCCCTGAAGAACTCCCAGGTTTACCTCCTGAACGAGAAATAGATTTTGGTATTGACTTACTTCCAGGCACTCAACCTATTTCTATCCCTCCATATAGAATGGCCCTAGTAGAACTGCGTGAATTCAAAGAGCTGTTAAAAGACTTATTGGAGAAAGGTTTTATAAGACCTAGTATATTCCCCTGGGTGCACCAGTGTTAATTTTATGCAAAAAGGATAGCAACTTGAGAATCTGTATAGACTATCGACAATTAAATAAAGTGACAATTAAGAATAAATATCCCCTCCTTAGAATTGATGATTTATTTGATCAGTTATAGGGTGCCAAATACTTTTCAAAAATTGATTTGAGATCAGGCTATCACCATGTGAGGGTAAAGGAGCAAGATATACCCAAGACAACTTTCAGAAAACACTATGGTCAATTTGAATTTCTTGTTATGTCATTTGGGTAAATTAATGTACTAGCTATTTTATGGATCCAATGAACAAAGTATTTAAGCCATTCTTGGAAGTGTTTGTGATAGTATTTATAGATGACATTTTGGTATATTCAAGATCAGAAGAGGATCATGCAGATCATTTGCGACAAGTGTTACAGATTCTTCGTGATCGACAATTATATGCTAAGTTTTCTAAATGTGAATCTTGGCTAAAATCAGTGGCATTCTTGGGTCCTATTATGTTGATGAGGAAATAAGGGTTGATTCCGAAAAAAATAGAAGTTGTGAAAGATTGGCCAAGACCAATAGCACCTACGAAAGTTCAGAGCTTCTTAGGCTTGGCAGGCTATTATAGGAGATTTGTTGAAGGTTTTTCTTCTATTTTTGCACATCTAACAAAGCTGACACATAAAGCAACTAAGTTTCAATGGAATGATGCATATGAAAGGTGCTTCCAAGAGCTGAAAAATAAGCTAACTTGTGCACCTGTGCTAGTATTTTCAGAAGGTACTGAGGGGTATGCAGTGTATTGCGATACTTCAGGAGTTGGATTAGGATGTGTACTGACATAGAATGGTAGGGTAATTGCTTCTGCATCTAGGCAACTATGACCACATGAGAAAAACTATCCAACTTATGAACTCAAGCTAGCAGCAGTGGTATTTTCTTTGAAAATATGGCGCCACTATTTATATGGGGTCCATGTTGATATATATACTGATCATAAGAGTCTACAGTATATCTTTAAGCGGAAAGACCTGAACTTAAGATAGTGGAGATTGCTAGAGCTAATAAAGGATTACGACATTTATAATCTATACCATCTAAGGAAGGCAAATGTGGTAGCTGATGCTCGAAGTCGTAAGGCAATCATGAATACTGGTAATCCAACTATGATAAATCAAGGAATGGTTAAGGATCT
The DNA here is from genome assembly GCA_025642045.1 of Solanum sejunctum. Taxonomy (NCBI): domain Eukaryota; kingdom Viridiplantae; phylum Streptophyta; class Magnoliopsida; order Solanales; family Solanaceae; genus Solanum; species Solanum sejunctum. Next base: position 45,448 of record JAOTQJ010018902.1, on the reverse strand, counting down.
ACGTCAGCTAGCTAGTTTAGGAGTTTGCCTTCTCGAGGCTCCAAAGGAAGAGGTTATTATACATAATATCACATAGTTTTCATTGGTAATAGAGGTGAAAGAAAAATAGTTCGAAGATCCTGTTCTATGATAGCTTAAGCAAAAGGTGAGTCAGGGTACAATAAAAGGCTTTAACCTTACACAAAATGGAGTACTGTACTGCCAAAATAGATTATGAGTGCCTGATATTAATGGATTAAGAAAGAGAATAACGGAAGAAGCCCATCATTCCCAATATTCTATCCATCCAAGATCAACTAAGATGTACCATAACCTAAAGGGAATGTTTTGGTGGGGAGGCATAAAAAAGGACCTTGCAAAATTTGTAGCCTAATGTCCAAATTGCCAACAAGTGAAAGTAGAACACCAAAATCCAAGAGGTTATATGCAATGTATAGAACATCCAACATGGAAGCAGAATATGATCAATATGGATTTTGTTACAAGTTTGCCTCGCTCATCTTAGAGGTTTGACTCCATATAGGTAATAGTTAACAGACTCACAAATTCAGCACACTTCTTGCTAGTCAGAAGTGATTATACAGATGAAGAATATGCCAAGCTATACCTCAAAGAGATAGTCAGGTTACATGCAGTCCCAATCTGTATTATATCTAATTGAGGAGCCCAATTCAGTGTAAAGTTCTGAAAGTCCTTCCAAAGGAGTTTAGGGACACAAGTGAATTTAAGTACAGCTTTTCACCCTAAAATAGATGGTAAAGCAGAATACACCATTCAAATACTTGAAGATATGTTGCGAGCTTGTGCATTAGACTTAAAAGGTAGTTGGATAGACCATTTACCACTTATTGAGTTTGCCTATAATAATAGCTACGATGCGAGTATCAAGATGATACCTAATGAAGTTTTGTATGGAAGGAAATGTAGATCACCAATTGGATAGTTTGAAATGGGTTAAATCACCTTACTTGGGCCAGATCTAGTACAACAAGCCATGAAAAAAGTTAAGGTGATACAACAGTGACTAGAAATAGCCAAAAGTAGTCACAAATCATATACGGATGCCAGGAGAAAAGGACTAGAATTTTTAGTAGGTGATTGAATATTTTTAAGGATGTCTCAAATGAAAGGTGTTATGATATTTGGTAAGAAAGAAAAATTGATCCCACGTTACATAGGACTATGTCAGATTATTAAGAGGATCGAGCAGGTTGCATATGAACTAGAGCTACCCCAAGAGATTTCAATGGTTCATCCAGTTTTCATGTCTCAATGCTTCGTAAATTCATAGGTGACCCATCTTGTATCACTCCTATTGAGGATGTGCAGGTTACAAAAGATCTCACTTATAAATAGGTACCTATTGGTATTCTAGATTGTCAAGTTAAGAAGCTAAGGAACAAACAAATGGCGTTAAGTTAAAGTACTTTGGAAGAACTAGCAAGCAAAATAGATAACATGGGAGGCTGAGGACGCGATGAAATCAAAGTACCCTTACTTATTTGAAGCTAAAGAGCCAATGCGCAGAATTGGCACATTAATAGGTACATGTGATTGAATACTTAATATGTTATCAAAAGTTTATGTAAGTACAGGTTTAAACTTGGTTAAGCTATCCAATTGTGCTAACATTCTAGGACAAATATTCCTAAGGGGAACAGGATGTAATACCCCACACCTTACACTACTACTTCAATTCAAATGAAACATGACATGGTCTGGTCAAATTAGCACTAGTATTCAAAAGTGCTTGAATCTCGTGTTAATAGGCTATATGTGAGTCTAACACTTAAGAAGGTCGAGTGTATACATGTTTTGTATCGAATTGAGTAGATTATGGCCTTAAATGAAGTGAGAGAATTGAGGTGCTTGTAGAACTTAGGAAGCTAGCAGGTGAATCACCTACTTGCTTAGCTTAAATTTGCAAGCTAACCAGAGACGAGGCTCAACGTCGAATTTGTCTAAGTTCAATTATGAATAAAGTCCATGTTAAGGGTGTAACTTTGGACTATGTTTTAGTATCATAAATGGTCTATATGATCAGCCAAAGGAGAATATTAGTAAGGGCCCAAATACACCACAACCCACTTGGATAATTGGACCCAAAACTAACAACAACAACAACAAAAACAACATACACAGTGAAATCCCACAAGTGAGGTCTGGGGAGGGTAGCTTGTACGCAAACCTTACCACTACCTCATAGAATTAAAGAGGCTATTTCCTAAAACAGGACCCAAAACTAAGTGAAGAGAAAATTGGAAAATAGGCAGCCCAAGCCCATCAACTTGGAAACACATTTAAGCCCAAGTGTGAGGGCCAAGCTGGTGGATAACCAGATTGATAATGAGTGGTATGATGTGTTCAAAACTTCAAGGTAAGGTAGGTCAAAGACCTCTTTATAAAGGACTCCAAATCGGCTCCACAATTCATTCTCAACTTGAACACAAAAAAAATCAGATTGCTCTCTCTACTTTCTCTCAACTTTTCTCAACTTTGTAAAGTAGAAAAAAGGGACTTTTAGGGTTATTGGATAATACCTAAACCTTTATTTAAGTGTTACGTAAGTTTACACATGTGTTTTCTATAGTTTTCTTATGAAAAACAAAAAGTATATACTAGTATGTTGGTGCTGGAAAATCTGGACAGATTCTGTGCTGAAAGTTGTTGCACCTTTTCCTTTTGCTTTGGTGATTTCTCTATGGTTTATGAGTAGTATTATGAAGATAACTTGGTGTTATTAACATGGTTTGAGTTATAAACATCACCCTAAGGTTGCTTCCCTAATTTTGGTTTCATTTAACAAGCACATTTTATTGTGTTATCTTAAGCATCATGTTGATTGGAACTTGCGGGCTGTTGTATATAAGGCTATTATCTCATGTACATCATGACTTCTTAAGTCTTTTTATAAGACTACTTTAGGTCTGTTTATATATATAAATGTTGCTGGAACAATTTGATTAAAGTTGGAGTAGGTTTGGAGTTGTCGACATTGAAATGTAGCGAAGGAAGGTAACATTATGCTGTCCATTTTTAGATATTGTGGAATTGTGATGTGTTGTGCTTTGTGGGCTATTGTAAGACTGTTATGGCATTTAAATAGGTTGTACATGATATGTACATGCTAATGCATATCATAAAATACAATTATGGATGGAAAAGTTAAAGGAATACGCTCAGATTTATAAACACCCGCTTGCTGCCCATGTGTTGTTTTGTTATGTAATTGGGATGCCAAGGTGTATCTATTGGCTATTAATACTAGTTTTATCACCTACTATGTGGTAGATAAGTATTTGGAGGAAGGAAGGTTATCTCGAGGTAGAAACGAGGTCATACAATGAGGTATGTAAGGCTACTTGATTTCGTATCACTTGGCATGAAACATTTATCTCTCCTTGGTACATAAAGGCATTTAAAAACTCCAACACCCTATTAACCATGTCCCCACTCTTATAATGTTCAGATGATTCCATACATAGTCACCTTCAAAATTGCGTACATGTTTGGATACCAAGTTACATGAGTTCTTGTTACGAAACAAAGTTCATGAGTTGTTCCATTTCATACGCATTTCATCATTTGTGTAATGTACTCTTTTCATTGTCATGTTGTCCTGTGTGATTATCCACATATCACATGCTACATATATAGTCCTACAGCTCTAATATTATGTCCACCAAAAGAATCATCTCAAAGGTAATTGAAAGATAAAGTATACAGTTCTTGATAGGTGGAAGCCCGAGGGGTGGAGATAGCACCTAGCCAGGGACGATCCTATCAACGGGGGGTAGCCCGAGGGGTTGAGTATAACCTAGCCAGGGATGAAACCGATATAGTTTCACCATTGATCAATTGGTCATTTATTTTACAGTGGTGCACAGATTTCACAGTAAAGGTAAAGTAATATAAAGAACATAAAGTATATGATCCCACAGTACAACTAAAGGTGGTCTCTCATGCTGCACCAGTGTACAGTTTCATTTAAATTGTTACTTCATATACAGTGTTTCCTGCCTTACATACTCAGTACATTATCTCATACTGATGTCCCTTACGAGGAACCTGCATTTCATGCTGCAGGTACAGGTGCTAGTAGATCTCCCTAGTAGGAGTACAGGACATTCAGCGGCTATTACTAAGCTCCAGGTTTCTTCGAGGCTTTTTGCCTGTCTAGAGCTTATATGCTTATATTGTACAAATTGTTGAGGCGGGGCCTATCCTAACCCTTATCAGATGTTTTTCTTTATCTAGAGGCTTTGTAGACTATGTAAAGTAAAGTATGGTCATGTTTCGTACTTAAAAACCATGGCCCCAATGGCCTAGTCATATGCATTTCCTTTTGATTGGTTATCAGTATTTATCTTCTTAAAGGCATTTCCAACGCAGAAACCCCTTATAGTATATATAAAAAGTGCTTATTTACAGGTTAATTCTCCCAAGCCTCATCAGTAACGGGTATCAGTCCACCCTAATAGGACTTTGGGGCGTGACAGTGTTCCCGACTCATATGCATATTCGTATAACAAACTTTTGAAATTCATCCTTCATTGGAATTTCACACGAAACCTCCTTCATATCCCGTGGAATACTCTAGCCCCATAAAGGGTCTTGTGGATCCTAAAAATGAGCAACTTTTGCATATGTTTCCCAAACATTGTGCCATCCCTGAAATTTGGCAAAACTAACACAAAAGCACATCAAACCTACTAATATCTCATTGAGAACACACAAAATTCAAAGTTCTAAGCATTAAAAATGATGTATTTTGATAGCACATCAGGGAACCAAAATTTGTCCATGGATGTCATTTGGCTCCACGTTTTTCCATTATCTCTAACAGGTGAAGCGACACTATGATTATCCGAGCTCCATAGAGTTCAACCACCACTTGTGCTAATATGCTGAAGGCCTTTTTGTAGAGGTTCTTTCATAGGCAGAAGACATTGTAGTTGAATGATCAAATCAATAATTTTGACTAGTTGACTAGTGATTCAATCAGTATTGCATGGTATTGGTTCATAAAATGTTTGAGGAGTGTTCTGAACCATAATATCATTGATGATTCCTTGGTGGAGATCTTCTATCAGGAACTTGATTACAATTGCAAAGAGGTGTCCAACACAATCACTGGTTGCTCAGTCTGAGATTTTCCATTTTCAATTGTAGCTAAACGACTAGAAAAGGTTGCAAAGACGAACTGTGCATGGGGCTCGAGAGATAAGTCAGTGACCAAAAGCTATTCCTTAGTGAGTACTAGTTTTGAGCAGGTGAAGATATATGAAGAGATAATTTAAAAGTTGGCTCAGATCAGCAGTAATATGGGTTGTTCATGAAGCAAAGTTAAGAACGAGCGAATACAGTCAACCATCAGCCTCCACAATCACTAATGTATGAGGAGCCCTACTGTGATGAGGACATGTACTTTGTCACTAATCAGATGGGGGGTTTCTGGACAAATAACCAAGGACCAATTAGGACTATTGACACTAAAGCCAAGGAGATCAAGGTCAGAACTTTAATAGAGATGGTACCTTCAGAGATAACAACTGAAGTGGCTACTATGACAAGAATAGGGGCCAAGACAAAGATGCTAATTGAGGATGCCAAGATGGTTACAGGGATCTTCTATAAATACCACCATAGAACCATGACTCTAGGGCTGGTAGTTTGAGGATTGAGGAGATATTTGACAAATTGTTAAAGAAGGCTAATGCTCAGAATAAGACCTTGAAGGGGATGAAATCTGACATAGCATTAATCATAAGATCGAGTCTCATTCTATTGCTATCAAGAAGCTCAAACAATGGTTTAGTCAGATATCAACTCAATTGAACTAGCTTTATAAAGGTACATTACCAAGCAACATAGTGCCAAATCCAAAGAATAATAGGCAGTGCATGGCAGTGACCACATGTGGTGGCAAGAAAACTATTGAACCACAAATGCCAATTGATGATGATGAGGCTTATGAGGAGATGGTAGATAGAAAGGATGTAGATACTAGGGATGCTAATGCCAAGGATAGGGTGAGTGAAGAAGTAGAGATGCCAAAGAAGTTGAAACACGTTCATATACCTCCACATCCTTTTCCTTAGAGACTCAAAAAGAAGGAGGAGGAAGATAAGTTTCAGCACTTCATCTTCCTATTGAAGTAGCTTACAATCAATATTCCACTTATTGATGCATTAGAGAAAATGTCCTAGTATGCAAAGTTTATGAAGGATCTAGTGACGAAGAAGAGGACTATAATATAAGAGCTCTCGCATGAGCTTTAATATTGTAGTGAGATTGCGACAAGATCCTTGGTGCAGAAGAAGGAATATTTTGAAGTATTCACTATACCTTACACCATTGGAGATGTGGAATTTGCAAAGGCATTAAGTGATTTAGGTGCTAACATCAATTTAATGCCTCTTGCAATATTTAAGAAGTTAGGCTTGGGAGACCCTACTCTAACAAGCATGCGATTATTGATAGCTAACAAGATAGTGAAAAAGCCTATATGGATATTATGTGATGTTCTCGTCAAAGTGTAAAAGTTCATATTCTTTGTAGACATCATGATTCTAGATTGCAAAGTTAACTTTAAAATCTCAATCATACTGGAAAGGCCCTTCTTAGCCACTGGACAAACACTAGTGGATATGAAATTAAGCCAAGTCAAGTTTCAGTTGAATGATGAAGAAGTCATCTTCAATATCTGTCAGTCTATGAAGAGACCCGATTATCTTAAGATAGAAGTTTGGGCACTTGGTGAAGCTCGAGCAACCAAGTTGTCAAAGTCATGCTATGATAATAAATTAATCTCTACTTGGAAGACAATCCAAGATATCTGACACAACCTTTATGTCTTTGTTTTATTTTACCTTTTTGGACTTATATGTAGTTTAATTTTCTTATTTTTTATTATAATTTTGGACTCAAGGATTGGTGGCTTATAAGGTAACAGTTTATTCTATGGAGAATATGCAACAATAGGGTTAAGTCAGCAAACTAGTTCTAAAATGTGAGAGAAAGTTGATTATATGACTAGTTCTACAGGTCATGGTTCATACCACGACCCATACACTGCTAGAAGAATCATTTCCAATAAGTAGAATTTTATGCACTCCAGTCCACTAACTAACTTTATGGCCCTTAGATAAAATTAGGAGTCATGAATGGGGCTTGTAGACCACAGCTAATATTTCTAAAACATGCTAAGTATTGGGGGCACCAATGATCCAACTTAAGGGTCGTATGTCTATGTACGCCCTATAGATGGATACGTATTGCCAATAGCCTACAACTAAGGTTTTGAAACCATGAAACCAGGTCTTACGGGTCAGAGAACATCTTATGGCCCATAATCGGGTTTTTATGGGGTCTAAACCCCACTTAAACTTGACCCGGCTAATTGAATAAAAGATTGGTAAAAATAATTATCCCTCATTTTTTCAGTATATTCCAAAATACCTTAACCCTTCTTCTCCCTAAAAATTTAGACCACCGTCTCGAAAACCACTATTTTTCTGGACCTAAATTCTAGCCAAACTCCAATCACACTCCGGCTGAGCTAAGGCATCATTTTCTCAGTTTTTTCTTGCGCATTCTCGACTTCTATATGTGCCTGTCTTGAATTTTTAGATTTTACTAGGAAATTGTGTCAATGGTTTGGGACATTGTGAGAATGATATTCCAATGTCCATGCACTGATATTGGGTGTTGCGTATATATGAGAAGTGTCATAGTTTAAAAACACTTGAATGTTTGATGTGGACTTAAATTATGCATAGACTTGTCACACTCACTGTTGAATTCATGGCCTATATTATCGATTAAGTCTACAATATTTTTCTTAGTAAAACAAATCAATAATATGGTGCACAAATCACTCACCAAAATGGTGAAATTGATTTAGTTGACCATAAAGTTTTGGCGGTAAGGTACGCGTACAATCGACCCTCCCCAGACACCACTTGTGAGATATTACTGGGTATGTTGTTGTTGTTGTTGTTGTTGACTTGTCATTGCAATTATATCAAACTATTATTGTAATTGATATATGATTGTGTGTGTTAAATGATAGCATGCTAAATTATTTTTCCAATGGTGGTTGATATGATATTTGCATGTTGAATTAATGGTTGAGGGGGTAGATTAATAACTCATACATGTAGGGTCTTGGACAATCGGTGAAAATGTGTTATGAGATGAATTTAGTGCATGAAGTTTCTTTGATGTTGTTTAAATTAATATAACTTGTTGTTGGATGTGATCTTTTGTTTGACATTGATTAGTCGAACCATTGTGGTGGCCTTAGGAAACCTATGTTTCTGTTCTTTTTGTCAGCAAGAGGATATTTTATAGCCCGTGGATTGATCCATGAGTTGTAATTACCCTTCGTAAGTGAGTTTAACAACTTGGGGTTTTCAACGATGTCATCAGGTGAGACCACTTATGGGTCATAGTTTATACGATGACTTATAACATGGTTTCATAAGTTCCTAGCCTACAAATATTGATTCTGGAGTTATACGTATGACTCAATCTATGGTTCGTAGTCTACTCTGTGAGTCTTACCTAGTAGGGGTATTTTAATTAACTAGAATTACTGCCCCCTGCCACCTATGAAGGCTTTCTATAACAAGTAGTTTACCTTACAACTCGTAGGCGAGCCTTCATTGGTCCTTCTATCACTTATTTTTGTAACTTTTTTGTTTTCCTTCCTGTACTCTTAGGACTTACATGTGTTGTTAATTATGTTGATCTCAAGTATGATGGCTCATAGACCAATAAAGAGTGAGATACGAGCCATGTCGACCCAATTACAGGATAAGCCTTTGGATACCTTAGCCGCTTCTGAGGCCACTAGGTCACTTGAGGAGCTTGGTGTCCAGGAAAATATAGGCATCAAGCGATGGCATACACAGGCGGCAACCAGACAGATAGTATCACCCCAAACTCAGGCTATAGTGCTCTGGCCTCCCAAATCTAATGAGGGAGATGCCTAGCAAAGTAGCTCGATACAGATGATGGACTTCTAAGAGTGGTCAACTTTGGGTTCTAGAAAGGGAAATGGCTTTGATTCAGATGAGTCAAGTTCCGAGGCTATTGAGTCCACCCCAATACCACCTTTGCCTCTAGATGCATTGATGAATAGATGGTGTGTGTGGAGTATGCAGCACATATATTGATATGACCTCTGGCTTGATGGGTCGAACGGCTCGCACCATATATGAGAAGCCTCAGATTATCACATTTGGGCCTGACAGTACCTCTGGACTTCAAGAGACTATGGCCCGCTACATGTTGGAGTGGTTAGGAGCTCTATTGGGAAAGTATACTTTGGTGATGGTTCATGAGTTTTATGCATCCTACCCTATCACCGTTATCGAGTTGATCCCAAAAGGGAGAGATACCTTTTACAGCTCAACATTACATAGACAATGGCGAGATGACTTTTGATCGACATATCCAAGGCCATCATTCATTGATTGTTGTTTGTGCCAATTATTAGGCTCCCAGGACTAATGATCAATATGACTACCTATTGGAGTGGACCAAGGACTGGATTTTGATGAGAGATATGGCCGAAAAGTCTATACTCATGAGATGGATCGTCGACCATATTGCAAAGCAGGGCCAGGACCCTAACTAGATTTCTACATCAACAGATTGTGAAGGAATCACCAAGCTTCATTGGCATGTTTTGGTAGGTTATAGTTCGTTCGCGAATCTAGCCAACCCATGTTGATAATACATTAACTCCAAATTATGCAGTGTTAGTTGACAGCACTATTGTTGGCTATGATATTGACTAGGCGCAATAATAGTAAAGGAGATACATGAGAGGGCCTTGAAGAGGTCCTCCTCCTTCCATTTCCAGTGTTTAATTTATCACTTATGTATAGAGGTGAGGTGGAGATTCTAATTATATGGATACTTTGATTGTTGTTTAGAGGAAATTGGATGCCTTCGTGATAAGGCTGATGAAAATCATGTGGCCCTCCAACAAGCACCACAGCCACCAATTCATCTTCCATAGTTTCATTACACCACCATAGCTTGAGCCTCCTTCATCTTTAACTACTGCTGCTTCAGTGACTAGAGGTCGTACCCAGATATCCCTTCCCTGGCAAGCATGATATGCGTGTTTGTGGCATCAGTTTAGACTCTAGCACAATGGCAGTATCACACTGAGTGTTGCTATAGCATATTAGGTCTTGGGTTGGCCAAGACATTTTAGAGGTTGAGGCATACAAACAGTCACACTTTTTGGCCATACTTGAGGAGAGACTTGTATTGATACATGGTTGCATGGATGTTTTTGAAGGTGAGTGGAGCAGAGCCTCAGTTAAGCCTAGCATACTAATTTGACAACTATCTAGGAGGAGATCCAACAGATTCATACTAATATGAGGGCAGTAGCATCAGTACCACTTGTGATTCCTCTGCCCGACATTATTGATGTAGTTGTTGACTTGTTTTCTCCCAAGGAGAAACCATTTCATACCCTTGGGAAGAGGCCTCATCTAGAGTGTAATAATCTACATACTCTGAGGTAAGAGGTGAAGTTGATAAAGAGGGAGCAGTTCGAGGCTACGAGATTTTGCTCCATTGCAGATGAGAGAGATACAGACACAGAGCTTGAGAGGATGAGAGGTGTTGGACCCTCTAGACTTACTACCAACACTGAGGAGACCACCAGGTAGGTTAAGAGTGGTCAAACATAGCTAGAGACTGGCGATATTTTTTTGACCCCAATACTTTCCTTTAGTTATAATTAGTCGCATTGGGGACAATACAAACCTTTTTCAATGAGGTGGGTAGTTATAGGCCTCGGCAAAGTCTGAGTAATCATGTTCTATAAGTATCCCAAGTTTTTACTCTGATAGGTTTTCTTGCCTATGTTCTTTCCTTAAGGACATATATTTTTTGTTGAACCGGCATAGTTAGGATGTGTAAGTAGTATTAGTAGCATATTGAACTAAAGTCTATCACAGATATTAGTTTTGTTGAAAAATGGTACCCAGCTAATTTTTGTGTTAGGTAGTTTTTATATCAACCATGTGAAATCAGTGATTGACAGTGCTAGTTCTGGCATGTTGAAGTTTAATTATGATAAAAAGCATGATCTGAGAATTTGTGTTCATAGTGTAATCAGTACCAAGTGTGTGTGAGCTTATTTGCAAAATTCTGATACTGTATTTTAATTTAGAACTTGGGTTGCTACTCTAGCTAAGAATGTAGGTTAAATGGTCTGGAAATGATCTTAGACCATTATTCATATTAGTCTACTTCGTCTAAATAACCAACCAAATGCTTGATGTATCCCCTGGTCCTAATATTTGAGCTTTACATGTATCCTTTTCTTTGTAAACACCTAAGTACCTAAGCCTTTTCGAATGCGAAATCCTAAATTTAGCCTTGGTCCTTCCTTGAATATTATGTACCTCAACTCAAGCAAAAGGCCTAAGTTGAGGGTGGCTGCCAAAAGTAGCTCTGGTCCATAGGTTGGATATTGTGCACTTCAACTTAGGCCAAAAGCCCAAGTTGAGGGTGGCTGGTGTAAGAATAATCACACTAAATGGGGGATGGACGCTTGTGATACATGAAAAAAGGGGAAAAATATGTTGTGGGTGTGAGAAAAATAAATAAATGCCTAAATGATGAGCTAAAAAGAAAAATAATGTGAAAATTAAAAAGGGAATGAGCTTAAAATTTTGAATAGGGCACCCAGAAAGGTTTGAAATAGGGGAAGAGAAGAATGAGTTGAAAAGTATCAATGTTGGTAGGGCAAAAGTGTAGAATAATGGAGTTTCAAGAGGGTCGTTACTAACTATGTTCCAAAAACATCATACCAAATCCTCCTAAGCCTAGGTTACAAGCATAAAAAGTCCTATAGTGATCCTAGCCCAAGTAATCGAAGGTCATGGTCATGAGTATAGGGGCATGCATATGGTATTAAGCCTAGTGTTTGAATATCTATTGCGAGTGTGAGTGATTTTGTTAGTTGTAGGCATCGACTTTGAAAATATTAGCATGAGTGAGACATGTGACTTCTTCTTGTACGGGCACTTGGACTGTACTGTTGATTCCAGGCTATTTCAGGAATTGTGGTATAGATATGATTACCTTGCTTGTCACAGTTGCACTTTCACATATATAGATCTACATTTGTTTATTTGATGACTATATGATATGGACTAATGTGTTAGTTTAGGTATATGTGATTAATTTGAAGATGATATATGCTATTATATTGAGGTCTGTGTGTTATTATACGACTTATGTAGGTTGAGTCCATCGCTTGAGGACAAGCAACAATTTTAAGTTGAGGATGTTAATGTGCTAATAAAATACAACACTTTTGATTCTTAAAACTTAAAATTTTGTATCTTCTCAAAGCGATGTTAGTGGATTCGATGCGTTTTTATGTTAGTGTCGCAGGATTACAGGACCCAGTATGATTTTGGGCAAAGTTCTGCAGAATTGAAATTTTTGGTGATTTACAGACAACTCTACTGGTCATGTTCTCTCCACGAGCCATAGGTTACTTTCTTAAGTCAGATCTGGTGAAGGGCTAAGTTTCAGATGTTACATCTATAAGTTTTTAGATAAGCCATAAATCTCTTCACGGACCATAGATGGTTTCGTAGGTTCAAGATTGGAAAATATGTTGAATGCTGAAGTATTATCAGACGAAGTCACTTACAAGGAGGAAGTCAGATGATTGTCGTAGATAAGTCACGCTTGGAGGATTAATGTTTTGAAGAGTTTTCAAGAAGTTAGCAGACAAAACCCTTTATGGGCCATAAGTTCGAACACAACCCATAGGAAGATTTTATAAGTTGAAGCTTGATTTTGGAAAGTGCAGAGTACAAAGCCTAAGTACGGACCGTGAGTTCATCCTACGACCCATAACCCCATCTGCAGAAGTTGCTAAATCTAGTTTTTCTATTTTGTTTTAGACCCATAACCCCCCCCCCCCCCATCTGCAGAAATTGCCAAATATCATTTTTCTATTTTGTTTTGGATTTGTGTTTTTACTTATTACAAATACATTTTTTCAAAGATGCACGAGAGACACACGAGAGAGGACAAAAACGACTTGAGAACTCATATTTTGTGATTTTTACATTAAGATTATTACACTAAAATTTCTTATTGAGAATTTTGGATTTCTTGTTCTTCAATTCATCATTGTAAGTGTTTATTTATGCTACTCCTTAACATGATTTTGTCATCTATAATGATCATGCATGACTAAATCCACAGTTAGGATTATGAGAACCATGAAGAACTAATAACGTAAAACTAGATAATCTATAATTCTTGGAAAGTGCATACATAAATTAATTAATCCCTTCATTTAGAATGTTTTTTAACAGTAGCCAACATTTGAACTTGCCTAATTTTTACTTACTGGATCTAGGTGGTAATGAATGGTATAAAGGAATAATTAAAGGATTTGATGTGATCCCTCTCATCTAATCAACCTAACTAGATTAAGGGGTAGTTGTACTAGAACAAAAGGTAAGGGTTAGTAATGTCACACTGCGGGAATGGATCAAATCACATAGTGAAATTTACCTCTCACTTAGATGAAAGGGTTTAAAAAACATAACTTAACAGTTCTGTATGCTACACACTAGAAAAGATTATGATTATCTAGCTATATTAAGTTAGGAATTCATGGGGAACTCAATGCCCTAGTCACCTCTCTCAATGAATTTACAACATGTGCTTCTAGTTTAGGTTTACTCACTGTATTTAAACCCTCCCCCCTTGGGAGATACGTAGGTAAATTCATCTAAATTGTATGTAATTAGTCCACATCTAGACCATATTCCCCTAATCTTGGTTAGGATATATATTTTGACAGTGACCACTTATGACCGTTTATATCTTCAAAGGAAGATTAGTTTGGGGAACATTAATTCCTACTCTTTATTCGGTTCCTATAGTTAAATATATCCCGATGTCTTCCTTAATGAATTGCCCTATATTCCTCTGGTAAGAGAAACTGATTTTGGTATTGATCTTTTTTCCAAAAACAAAACCTATTTCTATAACTCTACATCAAATGGTCCTAGTGGAGTTTAAAGTTTTAAAGGAACAATTTTAAGGAACTTGCTTGATAAAGGGTCCATCAGGCCTAGTATGTCTCCGTGGGGTGCTTCGATATTGTTTTTAAGAAAGAATGATAGTTCACTTTGGATGTGTGTGGATTATCGGCAAATGAACAAAGTGACTATCAAAAATAAGTAGCCACTTTCTAGGATTGGTGATCTATTTGACCAACTAAAAGGTGCAAAGTAATTCTCTAAGATTGATCTTTGCTCTGGGTATCACCAATTGAGGGTGAAAGAGTTTTCCAAAAATGGCATTTCAATATCCGTATGGTCTTTTTGAATTCTTAGTTATGCCATTTGGACTAATGAATGCCCCCATTGATTTTATAGATTTAATGAATAGGGTTTTTAACCTGTACTTGGACATATTCGTCGTTGTATTCATAGATGATATCTTGGTCTATTCATAGGATGCAAAGAAGCATGAAGACCATTTGAGGATTGTGTTGCAAACATTAAGGAATAGACAACTCTTTACTATGTTTAGCAACTGTGAATTTTGGCTATGTGAGGTGGCTTTTCTTGGTCACATTATTTCAGGAATGGTGTTGGAGTTGATCAAAAGAATACTAAGGTTGTAAATAATTGGCCTAGACCATTGTTCCATTTGATATTCAAAGCCTTTTAGGTTTGGATAGTTGTTACAGAAGATATTTTTAAAAGATTTTCTTCCATTGCCTCTCCTTTGACTAAGTTGACCCAATAGAAGGTGAAATTTCAATAGTTTAATCAATATGAGAAAAGCTTCCAAATAATGAAAGGTCATCTTACTCTGACTCCTACTTTGACATTTCCCTCCAGACAATTTTGTTGTTTATTGTGATGCCTCATTATAGGCTTGGGTTGTCTGTTATGTAGCATGGAAAAATCATTGCCTATGCGTTAAGGCAATTAAAGGTGGATAAAAGAAATAATTGGACTCATGATTTGGAGTTTATGACCATTGTATTTGCATTAAAGATTTGGTAACATTATTTGTATAGGGTGTATATTGATATATTCACCAATCATATAGCCAAAGAGAGTTAAACCAAAGGCAAAGCAATTGGCTGGAACTTTTAAAGGATTATGACATGAGTGTAATGTATCACCCTGATAAGGCTAATGTTGTGACGGATGCATTGAGTAGAGTGTCTATGTGAAGCATTGCACATGTTGAGAATGGAAATAAATATCTAGATAAAAAAGTGCACTATTTATCTCATTTGATTGTAAGGTTGAATGGCTTGAATAATGGTGGTGTACCTATACAAAATGGGACAGAATCATCTTTGATAGAAGTGGTTAAAGCAAAACAAGACATGGATCCTTCTTTGATTGAATTGAAAACATTTCTGGTTGATAAAAAGGTTGAAGTCTTCTCACAAAGGGGAGATGGAGTGCTTCATTAGCAAGGGCGATGTGAATGGTCTAAGGGAAAAGATACTTGATGAGGGTCATGATTCTAAGAATTTTATCCTTCTTGGATCCACCAAAATGTATAGGGATCTGAGGGAGGTGTATTTGTTGGATGGCATGAAGAAAGACAATGCAAAGTGTGTAACACAGTGTGCAAATTGCCAACAAATGAAGGTAGAATACAAAAAACCCAGTAGTTTGGCTCAAGGTATTGATATACCTACTTGGAAATGAGAGGAAGTGAATATGGACTTCATTGTGCGTTTTCCAACGACTAGGACGCAATTTGACTCTATTTGGATTATTGTTGAGAAAATGATAAAAACAGACCAATCTTTGCCCCTTGAAGACTTTTTATGGTGCTAAAAATTATGCTAAGGTTTACATACAAGAATTCGTAAGGTTGCATGGGGTACTGTTATCTATTATATCAGATCATGGTGCTCAATTTACTTCTTTTTTTTGCAGGTCTTTCCAAAAAGGACTTGGTACAAAGGTGAAGCTACGTAATACATTTCATACTCAAATAGATAGACAAGTCAAAAGGATAATCCAAACATTGGAAGATATGTTGAGGACATGTGTGCTTGATTTCAAAGGAGGTTGGGATGACTACTGATGTTGCTCAACCTGGCTACTTAAAGGAAGCAGGGGCGGTTGTCATCAGTATAATAACCAAACTTTATAGGTCAGGGTTGATCCCACAGGAAACAATGTATCGGCGATTCAATAGAGCTAGGACCTGTGACTATTAGATTTTGACTCAATAAGTAAACACAAAAAAGAATTCTACTAAAATAGCGAGAAACTAAGCTAACCACTACTCCTAAGAAATAATTGAGTAAAGACTGATCAAGAAAGGAAGCAAAGATAGGGGGGAATCAATCAATGCTCAATCGATCCATCACACTTAGCATTAAATTAACTCAATGGGTAGGCTAGGTTGCTTGTAGTCATCCTTTGGCTAGGATAGGTGATGTTTCGCAAAAGCCAACTATGATACCTTACGCAAGCCACTGAAAGACACTCTTGGCTTGAGCACCTCAAAGCAAAACTCCTAAGAACTTAGTTCTGCAGTCCCTTTTGAGGGTCTCAACATAGCAACCCATAGCTATCATGCAATCCTCTACTTCAAGTACGCCCTCTAAAGAAATAATTGAAGATCTAAGCTAGATTCAAGTAGCAACCTCAAATCTAAGTTTTACATAAAGGTATGCATGAACCCATAAACCAATTCAAACAATCAAAGCAATTTGGGAGAAA
>JAOTQJ010018902.1:0-28564 GCA_025642045.1 Solanum sejunctum | reverse complement strand
CCTCAAATCTAAGTTTTACATAAAGGTATGCATGAACCCATAAACCAATTCAAACAATCAAAGCAATTTGGGAGAAACCTTCTTGATTTTTCAAGTAAATGATCAACTAAGCAAGAAAGCAAGAGAAATAATTAAGACTCATATATAAATTAACATCCAAGCTTAATTAAATATAAAAATTTAGTATTTCAGAACAATGAAAGAAAGAAAGAGTGAAAGATAAATACAAGTGAAGACCATACTCTTCAATCCACTCAAGAGTTCGTAGAAAACTTGCTCTAAGTCCTCGCCCTAAATAAAAATCCCCATTAAGGTGTATTTTTCTTCTTCAAAAGTTTATTCTCTTGAATCCTGGTCTCCAAGTATGAATGCCTCCTCTATCATCTGAATAATGAGGGTTGGGATGCAAGTACATTATTTTTAGGACTAAAAATGGTGAAATTTCAGAGCTGCCCCAACGTTGGTCACTATAACATTCCAGGATCGCACTTAGCATTTTGTGATCGCAGAGGTTGCATATCCTTGTGCTCCACCTTTGCGCCTGAGCCTTGTATGTTTGCATTTCTCTGAATTCCATAGCTTCACCTTTGCAGGGTGTAACTGTTGTCAGGTATCATTTTATGTATTTCAGCTCCTCTTTGTCCCAATTCAGCTTTATCTTCAATTCTTGTCAGCAAAGTCAAGTCTACACCATATGCACCTGTAATATACACCATTCAAAGCATATTTAGCCTGAAGTCGTGAAATTAACAACACAAAATCATAAGAGGTGGATGTAGATTATGCACACATCAATACCCCAACTTAAGTGTTTGCTTGTCCTCAAGCAAAACAGAACCAAACTCAAGAGGATAGCAATTTAAGCACACAATCCCAATTCACTTTTAATATCTAAATCATGATCATGACATTGGTAGGCACCAACAATTAGCACAAGTATGTGGATGCCTATCAAGTAACTCCCCCACTTTTCAAAATCATCTTTTTCAATTCAACGCACACTTTTAGGGATGACCAAGTGACATGACAAATTCTTAAGGAGTGACTCAAACTCCTAGTCGACTAATAAGATCCACTTAACTCAAACCTGGAGAAGCATCCATATCACTAATCCATGTCAATTTGTATGTCCTCACAGAAAGAAATAAAGTCCCAAAAACATACACAAGTATATAAAATGAACAAGGACACTGACTCAAACACTCACACTCAATAAAAGAACATCTTGTGTACACAAATGCCACACCATAGGCTTGCCTCTATTTTCAATCAACATTGGCTCAATTTCATTTGATTGGAAATCTCAAATGGCTTTTGACGCTTGTAATGTAGGCTTAGGAGTAGGGTAGAACACAATTTGGATAATAGTGACTAAACCTACTTAAGTTCCATCACTATATTCATTCTTTCCCAACTTTTCCACTTTTTTTTTTTTTTTTGCATTTTACACAAATGCATATTTACCTCTTCTTTTTCACTTAGGTGCCGCACTTGCAACTATTTTTCAATATTTTGGAGGATTTTTTTCATTCAAGCCATTTTTCTTCATTTCCTTTTTATTTTGAAAGCACTCTTTTTCTTTTCATTACATTCCTCCATTCATCTTTTATTTTTATTTTTCTTTTAACAAGCCTCCAAGTGGTAGACATCCTTCCTTTTTTTCTTACATCACCCCCAACTTAGGTAGAGCCTCAATTGTCACAAACATGAAAAACTTAAGGGTTCAAAAGAGGGATATCTTTTCAAAAAAGAAAATTCCTTGATATACGACATTCTTTTCAGTCGGTCTCTAGCAATCCATGAGGCATTGCTAGGAAGGAAATGGTCTCTCATTTCCTTCTTTAATTTGTCCCGAGTATCAATTTTGGGCATGTTATCACTTTTATCGTCTGCATTTCGTGTACTCCACCACAATTTTGCATCACCAGCCAAGTACATTATGGTGGTGTTCAACTTGTCATTTTCAGACACCCTTGTAGTAGCAAAGCATTATTACACGTGCCAAAGGAAATTTTCAAGTTACTTGGCACTTCTAGTACAAAAAAAAAGATTTTGTTTTCAGGATCTTAACTTTGTAGTGTTCCCCACAACTTGGCCCAGATGCAGCGACAGCAAGACGTAATACAGCAACTTTTGAACGAAGTTCTGCATTTTCCTTCATCAGTTCCTCTAATTCCAGTATCACACCTTCACGAAAATTCACCATTTCAGGCACATGATCATCTAGATCAGAATGATACAATCCTGTTTCAGACTAAAATTTCTCAAATTTGACCTCAATTCCCAAAATCTAGGTCAAATGATCACCAGATTTGGATCATCTCAACGATCATCTGTCATACCAATGAAAGCCTCGATTCTTCGTACATGTTCACATAGTTTTGCATTTGTCACCATTTTCGTATGGCCATGCTCTGGTACTAATTGACACAGGGGTGATTTTCTTTTTCGTCACCACTTATTAGCAGTCTGCAACACTCACAAACTTCAGCCATAACACATAGCAATAATCTGTCTAAGTACTAGATTATTTTGAATTTTTAGCAACACAGAAATGTAAAACACTTAGCCAAATTCACATGAATGATTCCCAACCTCTTATTGATAAATCAACAACATTGAAAAGAACTCACAAATTTGTCTAAGGCACGGAACACTCTCTTAATGCCTTAGACGAATTTCACATTAATTTAAATAAATTTACACACGACAGTTACAAGGGATAAGGCAGTTACAAACTGCACATGTGCCTAGCACATGGCATGACACATCAGAAATCCACTAAGCCTACAACAGTCACATTCTAACAGATACAGTTAATTCGAATTTAAACTAAGTAACACATGTGCCATGTACTAGTCGAATTTTCACTTCTGCGAACATTTAGAATATTTTCTGACTCTTTTTCAACATCTTGCCCACACATGGATCAGCCTTGCCTTGTCATCTTCAAGTCCTATAGCCTTGCCTGGTCAAGCTAACACCTTGCCCAGTCTTGTCAAGCAACATGTTGCCTTGCCTTACCGACTCCACTGCCTTGTCTTGCCTTGCCTTGCCTTGTGCCCAAGTCTGCCTAGCCAACACTCAAGCATCCTTGGCCATGGTGTTCAAGCTCACTTGCCAATACTCAAGTAGCTTGAACACCTTGCTGCACTACCAACACTTAGTCGCACTGCCACACAACATTGCTTGTCCACATACATGCCATAGCCAGTGTAGAAGTCCTTGCCACGCCCGTGCCATGACACTAGTTAGACTGGGGTCTAACACTAGTAGAGTAGCTTTTGCATCCATCATATTGCGATATAGTAGCAAAGGCATTGAGCATGTTTTGAGTAGAAGATCAAAGGAAAACTAGAGCTAGGTTTTCCTTTGTTCTACTTAGAATCATTGTTTAGTGACAATATTGTAAGTTTGAGCGCTCTTTGAGAGAGCATAACTAGAAGTGGGTTTGGCTTCTAGTTAGGAAGAGTAGAAGATCGGAGTAGATCTTTAGAGTGGTGAAGTGAAAAGTGAATGAGTGATTAATGAGTTGTAATTTTGATATTGCTGTTTAAAGTTAATGAAGTTTGCCAAAATCTAACATATTGTATGTAGTAATCATTTCTCCATTGAGCAAAGTATTTTTTTCACTATAATTATCTATGTTCTTTTTGGGTGTGTGAGTTAATTGCTACGAGTTACTTTACAAGAATCCGGTTGTTGTTAGCATTGGGGTATTCAAGTGTTTCAAGACCACCGAAAGAGGGATATAGATGATGTATCCTATAAATGAACTCTTACATTAAGGATAATTAATTAATATGTATTTTTACTATAATTATTAATTGATTCTTAAAGGTCATAATACTTGATTCGATACATATATCTTGTTCCAGTTAGTTTTTCCGTAACCTTTGTGTAGTGTTGGATCTATATGCATACAGAAATATATGCATGATTGAGAAGTAATAAAGTAATGTTGGTGAAAATATCAAAAGATTATATATAGTTAAAAATAACGTAAACAAAAATAAATAAAAATATATTTAGGTTGAGGGCAGATCTCTTTTTTATTTTATTTTATTTATTTATTTATTATTGGATGAGATTCTAGTATATTGCGGATAATTTTTATTGGCCAAACCGTATAATGTTTTACTTATTTTTTTAATTAAAGAGTTCAAGCTTTACTTGTAAAAGCATCTTTCTTTAACATAAAATTGTTCTTTTTCTGTTGTGCATAAAAAAAAAAAAAGGACGCAACCGAGAATATTCTTCAACTAACTTAATTTTTTATTTCACTCACATCCACATCACTTTCATCATGCATACTACAAATATCTCATATAACAAGTGGTGGAAGAAACACCTCTACATACAGGTATAGGAAATCTTCTATAAAGTAAATTAGAGAGTAGTAAAAATATTCAGCGGGACAATATCTGATAGTGGTTACAATGTTTTGGTCTAATTAGTGGTGCAATTATTAGTCAAATTCCTCTGAAATTAAAAATACAGTCTACGATAGGTTATTGCTCGAATCCACCTATCCTTTTATAAGTTTATCTAAGACATTTTTTCCTATAAACAAACACTTTGTAATCAGAGTTGAGGTCATTTCATCTTCCTCACTTGTATAAATTATCTCAAGTTCTAAATAAATAATCTCTCTCTTATTTTTTTTATCTTCAAAGCTTGATATTAACAACTCGTGTTTTACCTCCATTCTTGATTATAATTTTTATTTGTTTGTACTATTACTTTCTAATTGGGGAACAAAAGAAAATGTGATCAGACCTAATTTACTTATCTTTAACCTTATTTTTAAATTTTTAATTTAATATGCACTCGTACAAATATTTTGACTATCTATAATTAAAATGAGAGTATTATTTTTTATTACGCAAAATATGTATAGCTTTAAAAACTCTCAAAAGCAAGGTGGTAGAATAAAAATATCACTAACTACTACTTTCTCATTTCTTAAATATTTATTATTTTATTAAAAATAGGCGACTCATAATATTTAATTTATCATTTTAAAAAATAAAGACATGATTAGTTAATTTATCGAGTCCATACTAAAAGGGTGTTTAGAGTGACTTGTTTATTTGATCCTAAACTATTTTTCTAAAACATGTTACAGTATTTAAGAACCCTGTTAGAAAAGAAAGCGTAGACATAGAAAAAAAAAAGTCAGCAACAATTCTTTAGAACTTTGAAAAACTTATTTAATAACAAGTATTAATAATTTATTTAATATGGACTACAGAAGGTATTTATTTTTATCTTTATTCTTGGTCATAAATATAAAGATATATTTAATGTGTTGAAGAAACAAGTACTCCATCTGCTCAAGTTTACTTATTTACTATTTTACGATTAAATTTATATTTTTATTTGTTACTTCTAATATTATATAAAATAATTATCTTTTCATGTTTTATCTTAACATTATTTATTTATAAAATTATTTTTCAAGATCTATTACTAAATATAGTTAATTAATAAAAATAGTATAATAATATAATCATGTTAAATCATATTTTTTTAATAGCTGTGTTAAATTTAAATATAATACTCCTCCCATTTACTTTTAGTTGTAAAAAAATTTTTTAATTTGATTTTCATATTTACTTATTATTTTTGACAAATCAAAATAAGATAAATTTTTTTTCTATTATACCCTCAATTAAGTGTGATTGAATTAATGTCTTTGAAAAATACAATAAGTAAATATATATATGATCCTATTAATTCATAGGAACCAACTGCTAAACTTGTTATGTCAATAATAATTTTTTAATTAATGAATCAAATTAAAAATTTGATAATTAAAAGTGAATGGAAAAAGTACTTACTAAAGGTACAAAGCGGGAATATTAAATTGATAAAGAGTAATAAATAAATAGGAGTAGCAGTAGCTTTTAGTTTTGAGAGTCGGCTGTCTAAGCCTATTTTCGCTCTTGAGTCATGATACATTCGCTGTTTTGGCTCCAAGTAAGTTTGTAATCAATAAAGTACATAATTTCTATACATGATCTATGATTTGAAGAATTAAGACGAGGAAAATATTCTCAAATAACCTCTCAAGAAAATGTGGTACTAATGAACCATTTTTAAATATTATTTTATTTACTTTAAGTTTTATGATATTGTTTGAATTTTGAAAGTAAAATATTTTTTATACTTCTTGAATATTTCAAATTAATTATGGCTCAAAAATTTTATATCTCAATTTAGAATCAAAATATAAAAAAATTGATTCTCAAAATCCAACATATTACTAGGGAGAAGAAGTTGTCCGAATCTTTTTAATTTAAGGAAAGGCAAGCATAAATGCAACATCCTGTTTGAAATGGTTGGTGATAAAATCGCATGCTAGAACAAAAGGAATCTATAATAATCTGTTGTAGAAGCATTTGCATGCATGGTGTTAGAATGGCCCATAACTTCTACTCAAACCGATGGCTAAAAGGTCTTGCCTGTAGAGTAAATATGATTTTCTCCTGTTCTTTATCAGCTTCTTCACCCGCTCTATACAGTGGCTGGTGAGAAGCAGCAGCAGCCTTCGGTAACACTTCCTTTGCCGGCCGTCTTCACAACCTCGCTGGAATCCTATGTTTTTCCTGCTTGGTTTTTTATTATTCGGATTTTCACAGACTAAAGAGAATTCAAAATCTTCCTCCGCCGCCGCAAATTCATGGGAGGTTTTATGTGTGATTTCTGCTACTTATACACAATTGTTCAAGTTGAGGGACAAATATTCATCTTCTCCAACTTCCAGCATATTTATGGGTTTATCGTTTAATCTGAGGGAACACTTCAAATAAACACTCAAATTGCAGGGGTTGAAATTACATGTTGTGCGGATCAATAATCTCCGTAATTTGTTATTTTGGCAGTTGCAGCAATCACTGCAATTAGTTCTGCCACAATTAAGTTGTGGGAGTTTGTCACCAATCCTTTTACCATAAGTTAAAAAGGATTGATTAGCAGGGGTTTTGACCCCCGCAAGTCATTAGACTTCAAATTTCAGCAGTAAACCCACACAATTTGTAATTTTTACACTAGTAATAACAAGAGTTTCAACCCCTAGTCCTCTACGCCTCATGAACATATAATTATCTGCATTTTGCTAGAAATATTTAGTTCTGATGACTAATTAAAGGCATATTAATATTAAGAAATGACAAAATTTTAACACAAAAATACTATCATATCATAGAAGTAGTACTATTAGTTTTATAAGCTAAATTGAAACGATTACAATTCATTTGCATCATATCACATGGAACTACCCATCACAAAAATACTATCACATCATACAAGTCATTTACTCAACTATTCTATGTAATACGATTAAAAGAAACTTCAAATGACTACGGTTACTACCATTGATTGGTAAAACAGGTTCACTGGCATCCAAACTCATGCTAAAACAGGTTCACTGGCATACAAACTCATAAAGGACCTGCAACACTTCATGGAACTTTAGCAATTGTCACTATGATTGCTGCCAATCGTATCACTTGGCTGCAAAAAATAATTACAATTTTTGTCATTAAATAAATTCCTACGAACTGACAAATAGTAACAAGGATAACAGATGCGTTAGAACAAGCAGCGGACAGTTTACTATTAAGAAGTGTGGGCAGTTTGTTGGCCATAGAGAGTTTCACAAGCATTGTGAGGTTGGCAAACACACTCAAATCTGTATCAGCAAATAAACCCATGTTGTCAAGGACAACAGCTGCAATACCAACCTATTAACAGAAAATTCATAGAAACAGTAGCATTCATCAACCTATTAACAACAACACGAATGCTAGCACCCATTGCCCTATACTTAGAGGAAATACCTCAACACTATAAACCCAAGTAACTGGTCCAAGACCAATATTGAAAAACATCACAACTACATAAGTTGTGATTATACTAAGTACCAAAGCCCACGTAAGTTTCTTCCTAAAATCAAGCAGGGCCAAAATGTCCTGGAAGGAAGCTGCCGCATGGCAGAACCAAAACAAAGCACAAGCATCAAAAACCTAAATAGCCTCATTGTAGCACCAGAAGAAGCTTCTCTGCTAGACTAAGTGACAACAAACTCACTCCCAAAACTACAAGTCAGTCTTCAACATTCCAAGAAATCAAAAAAGAGCAGTTTTAAGTATGAGATTCAGTGTAAGCACAAGCTCAACATATGAAAATCAACTTTCACAAGCATATATCTGTGCCACTACACCTAAATGAAACAAATTCAATCATAATGAATCTTTTGAGAAAATGGATTCAAGAAAGGTTGAAGAAATGGAGGGAGATGAATATTAACATTTTATCACTGCTAGTAAGCCATTTGTAAGCAAATTTCATGTAACAGGAAGAGAACACCGATTGTAGAGGAAAAAGTGTAATGACCCGGTGTAATACCCCAAAATATTTGTGAGATTAGAACGGAACCTTCAAACTCAAGCTACGTTCTCTTGCACGATTTCAATTCAAACTCATTTATATGTTTTAGGGTCATCATAGGTTCCCTACATCAAGCCAAGTTCAAAGGAATTCTATTGGGTAAGTTTATCACAATTATTGATTGAAGGGTCAATTTTAAATGGGAATACCTCTTAGCACAAAATGAACTAGGTGGACCAAGACCTATCAAATTAAATCTCTTTGAATTATCTTTCCAATGCACTTGGTTTCACCTCATTTGGAGTTCGGACGAGGAAGTTCTGCCCATTTCCATAAAGCCTCATGTGTGTTGCCACATGAGCACCTATACCAGCCGTGTGGCTTTACACGAACCGTGGGAATGGCCTTGGCCCTGAAATGGCCATTTTTGGCCTAAGTATTGTGGTACGATCAGTAGTACTAGCCATATGGCCTTTAAGGATGGAGAAAATCCTAAGTGTGGTTCAATCTTGGTGAGGAGAAACCATTTTTGTCTAAGTATGGCACCACAGCTCACCATACGAATTGTGGTGAAGATGACTAGTCGTATGGGCAGCAGTGAGATCTTCAAGGTTGGCGCGGGAGGTTGTTTGGCTAAGGTTGGTGCCCCGTTCAGCCCCACGAACCGTGGTGAGGCTCACGAGTCGTGTAGCCAACCATGTAGTGCATGTGTGCTCAAAAAAATTCTAAATGTTGGGTCATGGCTTCAATTTCCAAAAATTTGTCTAAGTGTTGGTTCACGGGCACTCCACACGAACCTTTGAGTGCCACACAAGTCGTGTAGCCGTAAGTATAGTGGCTAGGGGAACTTTTTTCCTCCATTTCATTAATGGCATTCTCATAAATTTGATTACTTCTATTGGTCTTTTGGGAATTCTCGTGCTATTTAATGGTCTTTTAAAGACCTAAACCCTATTCCAAACATTCAAAACTCACTCCTCACATTTTAAAAACTCTCTTAAATTCTTATCAAGAACTCTTGAAGATTTTCAACTTGGATCAAGGAAAATTCAACTCTCCTTCAAATTTCTCTTGAAAACTTCTTCATTGGTCAAGGTATAAGGGTTTGATCCTTGATTCCTTTCAATCAAGGAGTCCCAAACTATTTTCAAGTAACTTTCATGAATTCTTAGCTTACTTTAAATTGGAATTTTTAATATTATGATTCCTTAAATTCAAGCAATGTTTGGGTTACATTTATCTACAGATTTTAAGTTGATTTGAGCTATATTATGAGGGTTTACATTGCAATTATAAAGTTATTAATATGTATGTCCCTTTAAACTGTTTTGTGCATGGATATTCCATATTATACTTTAAATGTAAATTTTATTTATGATTTTACTTGAATCTTATAATGTAACTGTTGAAACAAGTTTGAATCTATATTACCCATGTCTTTCTCGTCACATTCATGGTATATGCATTCATGTACATGAGATGTTATAGAAATTATGAAGCGAGTTAAGCCCGATTACATTTTATGACACGATTTTGATATGATATTGGTTATGGCAAGAATGTGATCACATATATGTCTAAGATTATGGATCATTGAGCAAATTATGGGTGCTTACACCACTATGTTTAAGGGAGCATCGATTGAGGTTTGAGTCGGTAGGGGCTATCCCCAAGGATCCATACTCATCTCTCAAGAAGGTGCTCTAAGGAGCTATCCCTATGCATGAAAAGTATATCATGAAGAATGTTTTGGCTTTTTCGCCTATTATGCATGATTATGAAGGATGTGATTTGAACTTTACGCTTGAGAATGCATGTCAAACAATTTGAAGTCTTATGCCTCTTTTACAAGCATGTGTATATATATGTATTCTAATGGGATGATGACCTAGCACCGATGGATTGGATATCAGCGTGGACTATCCCCAAGGGTCCATACACCTTTCCTTGAACTATGTTCCTAACATAAGATTCTGTTTGTGCCTCAAGGGGGAAAGTATGTTAAGGATCTACCTTTGGCAAGTAGGTCACTTCTTATCGTTGTGGAGGAGACAATGTGGTTTCAAGACATAGCTAACTTGATCCTCATGTCGATTACAGTCCCATCCCCAATATATATGAAGTATTTTCGCATTCATACACCATGCTCATCATGGCATATTGATATACTACTTTCTTGCTATATGATTCTTTCTATATTATTTGTCCTTGTCATCTAACATTGATTGCAGGTTGATGAGTCATATGCATAGAATTCCATATACTTAGTACTTTCAAATGTACTAACTCATATTTTTGCCTACATGAAATCATGTAGGGACCGAGGTTATTCATCCACCGTAAGACGTCTAGCTTGGGTTTCAAGTTATACTTGTTGTGGTGAGTCTCATCTTCCAAGGACAAGCCACCACCTCTTCTACCTATGTTGTTCTTTTCTACTTTATCTTCTTTGAGGGTGAGCCCGGGGTATGTTTTGGTCTCCGACCTATTGAAATGACCCCAAAAAGTATCCAAAAATGTGTCTCGAAAGTACCCAAAAATATAATTTCTATATATCTCAAAATATGTGCGTGATATCGAAAATCTGACTTCATATTCTTGTTCAGGAGGTCAAAGTTAGGGGGGAAAGGGTCTAACCCTTATTTTAGAGCAACCGTATCAAAATTCAAAATTCCCAAAATTCAATTTTCAGAGAGCAAAGCGCGCCCCTTCCGCGACGCGCACTACCTCATTTTTGTGATTATTTTTTTTGTCTTAGTCCAAGACTTTCAAGTCTTGACCCTTGGGTTCCCATTCGCCGTGTCACTTCTGGACCCTAGGTCCGGATCGTGACGGAAAGGTGTATTTACCATTGTTGGAGGAGAAGCAAATAGCCCCACAAATTGCTCCGGTAATGATCCTTCTTTCATTGTCATATATGACATGAAAGCATTCATCATTTGATTATATTATTCACCATTTCTGTGTAGTTCTTTTAGCTTAGGGCGTGAGCATTCAACAATTTATTGTAGTTCTTTTGACAATTGGACGAATATGAAACACTTGAAACATTCATACCACTAAATCGAGGTCTTGTTTGTTTAAAAACTATGGTGGGACAACTCCTAATCCCAAACACCTTACCCTTCTAGGATGCTTTTTTCCTAGCACCTTGCCAATTGCATCATTAAAAGGGCGATACTATAGACTCATCCGCAAATGCTTTAACTCAAAGTTTGTTGAATTTTTCCTAAATATAGTGCACACAAAATGTACAATAATTCTCTAAAATACTACATAACTTAGTAATATGCAAAATAAAAGATTGAAAATATTTAAAGATAGCTTAAGAATAGTGCTTTTTCAAATAAGTCTCAATCATAAATAGGAAACAGTAAATGCTAGGGGTAAAGATGAAGAAGGCCAGTAAAAGAAAATATAAGCAATATGTGCCTAACCTAACTGTTTGTGATGATTTATGATGGTGTTGTCAGCCAAAAGAATTTAATAGTCATAAAATGTAGAAGGTTTATACTTATAAAATTTTTCATTAACCCAATTCATTTGAAAATTAACAAGATTCGAAATTTGATATTGGTTGAGACAATGGTGACAATTCAAAACAAAAGGAAAACGTTTCGAACTAATGTAAAGGCGAGAGTACACCAATCATTTGAAAACTTTTGGTAAAAAAGATTGTGTTTTGTTTCCCTTAGACACATGATACTACCACTTGGGGAACTTTGTAGAAGCAGCGAAGCACAATATAGTTATCATGTGGTTTTAAAGGGTTTTATCTCATTTTACTATCTAGATAAATATAAACTTATTTGTGAACTGTCAGTCACTCTCTGAGAACATGGATTCTTAAAATTACTCTTTAACACCAACCTGCATGATTACATAATATTTCAATAGAATGGTCCTAACATTCTTATATGCTACAGGTACCTTTATTACTACTTATGTTACTATAAACTGACCAAATGGATTCACCAGTACTTAATTTGTGTTATAACAATTTCCTCTTACTGGCAACTACTGTTAAACTATACTCATCATGTAAAAGATCTTTATTCTAACAATGTAAGCCTATTTTTGTAGTACTCCGACTATACAAAGCCATCCAATCCAACAAAATCCAATATAATTGACCCCAAAATATGTCAAAGCTGAGCAAATTTAAAGTCTAAGCCACTAACAGTCAATTTCAAAACTAGAAACAGAGAACACAACAAGAAATTAAAATGTTTTAAAATGTACGAACTCTCTAATATAGATTCAAAACTAAGACAACTAGAGGTTGATTTAACCCTCTATTCAAAGCTAAACAAGAGTTACACCAATAGTAAAATCAATGCTGAAATGAAGTAACAAAGACTCTTAATACAGAGAAGATCAACCTAGCTTTAACAGGGACCATAAGCACATTTCAGAACACACTTCAGGAAGTTATCTACCCATAACAGGTGGCCACATTTCAACTAAAATAAGGTCATTTAATACAAAAGAAACCATTGCTTCAATGTAGGAACCTTCCTTCTAAAAATGATGGCTCTGCTTATGATAAAAATTACACAATAAATGCCCTTCAATTATCAACGGTGTTAACAATTTATGTAACACTCCATAATAGCAACACAAACAAATTAAATCGTAAATTGATAATGATCCACTAACAAGACAAAGGAGTAAAGGGTAACCAAGTATGAGAAAGCTTAAAAACAAAAGAGTATGAGATCATATATTTTCATACCTAGTGTGAACTACCTAGATTCGACACAATAGAAAGGATTAAAATAATTAGTAGTATTTAAAAGGATTAAACATATCAGGAAAGGAACTAAGTTTAAGAATAAAAAATAAAATAGGTCACCTATTCGCATTGTGAAAAATAGAAGGAGCAAAATTTCTATGTTAAAACCATAATGCAACAGATGGGAGTAGATGATTACCAAGACTATCATATCGAAATCATTTTAGCAAAAGAAGAGTACCGACTCCTTCAAATCAAGGAAATAAAGAGTTCATAGAAACCTATTTGATCATGCTTAACCGAAATGAACTAAATTTAGGCACGGAAAAAGCATACTATAATGAATGAAGCAACATTAAGCTTGAAACAACCATGTATAGCAAGCGAGAGTTTTGGACAGAACTCATGCTCGAATGAAATGCATAATAGGCTGTTGAAACCAAAACAACTAAAGAAGGAGGTTATGACATGTATTTATACTTCATCTTGCCTCATGTGACCTTCAAGTGGTATGTTAATAGTCTTAATCTTACACAAGATCAAACAAATATATATAAGCTGATCAGTCACCTTTCTAGATTGAATGTTAGTAATCCAAAATCAGTGGCTAAACGACAAAAAGTAGAACAAAATAAACCTAATTCAAAAGTAGAACAAAATAAACCTAATTCAAAAGTAGAACAAAATAAACCTAATTATACCATAAAACAGTTATTCAAATTTGACAATTTCAAAATTTTTATCCACAAAAAGTACAATCAAATTAACCCAATTCTACCTCCATGTATTTATACAAATAACAAAAAAAACAAAAGTTTACCTAGTGAATACAACCAGTAATTTGTACAAAATTTTTGGATCTGGAAGATTGAGATGCAGAAACCCAAAGACGTGAGAAAAGTGAAAAACAATTACCTTAAATGCCTATTTCAACTCCAAATCTGATGAGATAGTTGAAATTTCTGTTGAAGTAGATCTTAAACCTAACTCACACCCCAAAAGCTAGCTCAAAGGGAGGAGGATTTCCTAAACCTTATAAGGAGACCACCCATCCCATTAACCATCAATGTGGGACTTTGTGTTTCAACACCCCCCTCATGCCCAGTGCTTAGCATCTGGTGCGTGGATAATTTTTTGGGGGCTCAACATTAGGTGAGACGATCCCTGTTATGATACCATGAAGAGAATCGTAAAGCAGAAGATCAAAGAGTAAGGATGATCTTTGTGCTAAGAGAATTGAACATGCTCTGTATAAGGGAAAGCAAAACTCACATTTCTTGTAGAAAGAGTAAAAGTAAGAACCACAAATGTACAGCTGTTCAGATGTATATATATTTACACTACTTAACCAACTACTTAACCTCTTTTAACTAACTCCTAACCATATCATTAACTCTTTAACTAATACTCAGCTAATTAATCAACACTTAACTACTCTTTATTCTCAACACTCCCCTTCAAGCTAGGTAGTGTGAATAAGTTCAAGACTCATAGCTTGCGTAAGAGGTATGTGTGTTGTGATCAATTCAAGGCTTTTGCGAATAAATCCATCTCTTCATCCTTGGATGCAATGTGAGAAGTTTTGATTGTCCCATCTTTGATCTTCTCCCTTATGAAGTGAAAGTCTATTTCAATGTGTTTAGTCCTTTCATGGAATATAGGATTCGCAGTAATTTGGGTGGCTGCCTTGTTGTCGCTTATCAGTTTGGCTGGAGCCTTGACACCAATATTCAGCTCTTTGCAGATGCCCAACAACCATATTACTTCTGAAATGCAGCTGCCACACTCCTATATTCTGTCTCTGCTGAGCTCCTTGAGATGGTGCTCTGCTTCTTTGACTTCTAGGAGATCAAAAAAGTTCCAAATTTCACCACATAGCTAGTGATCGACCTTCTTAAATTGGGGTAACCTGCCCAGTCTGCATCACAAAAGGTAGTTAACTGTGTAGTTCTTTCTGAGCTTAATAGAATGCCCAAGTCTGGTTCATTTTTTACATACTTCACCACTCTGCAAGGAGCCTCTATATTTGATCTTTTGGGTCTTTGCATAAATTGACTAAGCATGTGGACAATATATGTTATGTCTGGTCTTGTCATGGTTAAGTACAGCAGCTTCCCGATTAGTCTTTGATATTATTTTGGGTCTTCTAACTTAGCATCTGTTTCTAAGTTGTTTACATGCTCATCATATTCCATGGTAGTCAATTTTTGGTTGCATTCCATTGAAGTGTTTGCTAGTTTAGAACCTGATAATTCCATTTCATCTATCAATTCCAGTGCAAATTTCCTCTGAGTCATCAGTATTCCTTCTTTTGACCTTGCTATCTCAATTCCCAAGAAGTACTTTATCTCACCCAAGTCTTTGATTTTGAATCTGTTCTGCAGTGCTGTCTTGGCTTCCTGGATCAGTGTATGGTCATTACCAGTGATCAGCATATCATCAACATAGACTAGGATTATCACTATCTTATCTTTCTTCTTTCTTGTGAACAAAGAATAAACAAAGAGGCTTTATGTGAATCCTGAGCTGATCAACACCTCAACAAGTTTTAGATTCCACTATCTTGAAACTTGCTTGAGTCCATATAAGGATTTGTGCAGTCTACATACTTGTTGGTTTCCCCCTTACTGCCAAAGCCTGGTGGTGGAGTCATATATACTTCTTCCACCAAGTCTCCATTGAGAAAAACATTATATATATCCATTTGATGCAGGCACCAGTGATTTAGCAGCCATTGCAAGTATTATTCTAACAGTTACCATCTTGACAACAAAGGAGAAAGTCTCTTGGAAGTCCTAACCTTCTTGTTGATTATATCTCTTAGCTACAAGCCTGGCTTTGTACCTTTCAACTGTGCCATCAGCTTTGTATTTCACCTTGAATATCCATCTGCAACCTATAAGATTTTTACCAGTGGGAAGATCAACCATGGACCAAGTATTATTGTCCTGCAGTGCCTGGAGTTCCTGGTTCATGGCATCCACCCAAAGGGGATTTGTGGCTGCTTCATTATAGGATTGGGGTTCCTTGATAGAGTTGAGTTTGGATAGGTAAATTTGATAGGTGGGACTTATATTAGAGTCAGATATGTAAGACTAGATAGGGTAGTGACAAGTAGAGGCAAAATTGGACTTTCCACAGATGTAATCATGTAGCCAGGTAGGAGTTTTCTTGGGTCTGGTCGATTTTTTGGAAGGAACAGTAGCGGATGAGGGAGTATGTGATGGTAAAGAAGGGACAGGAGTATTAATTATGGGCTCAGAATTTGTAAGAGTGGGAGAAGTGGGCATAGTTGTTGGAATGACTAAAGGCTCAATATTAGGTATAGTAAGAACTCCATTAGGAAGTATTTGCATTTTTTGTCTTTGATCAGCTGAAAAGGGAAAATATGCTCCCTGAATGTGACATCCCTACTAATAAAAAAGGTGTTAGTAAGGATGTTGAGTAATTTGTAACCCTTTTGTATGGAGACAAAAGGGTTCTCTCCCATATATGATCTCAAAGGGTGATTTACTAGATAATACCTGTAGGGGCAGCCTGTTAATGACATAGACAACATTCAAAACACACTCATTCCAAAATTTCAGTGGCAAGAAACCTTGTAAACGAATGGCTCTAGCAACCTCTAAAATGTGTTTGTGTTTTCTCTAAACTACCCCATTCTGTTGGGGTGTGTGAACACAAGACCTTTGATGAACAATACTAAGAGAACTAAACAGGGCAGTGCAGCTAGAATTAAGGATCTCAGTGTCATTATCATTTCTAAACACCTTCACTTGTGCACCAAACTGATTTTTTATCATTGTAAAGAATTGTCTAAGGATGACAATGACATCACTTTTCATTCTCAACATATACACCCAAATCATTCTACTACAATCATCTATCAAAGTGATAAAGAATCGGCAATCATCATGGCTAACCACCCTATATGGACCCCCAACATCTCCATGTATAAGTGAGAAGATATTAGAGCTTCTACTAGAACTGCTAGTAAATGGCATCCTAGTCTGTCTAGCTAATGGGCAGATAGTGCAGTCTTGTTTGTTGTGGTATCCTCTTTTAATCCTCAGTGTAGAAATTTGGTGTAGCACCTTGAGTGAAGTGTGTCCAAGTCTTCTGTGCCAAATTTCTGCAGTTTCATTCTAATCTACATCATCTCTGTTGATCAAGTTGGCACTTATTGCACTGGTCTCTTTCCTTATTGGCAATTGCATGTTGTACAAGCCATCAACCTCTCTACCAATCCTCTTCACCAGGCCACTGAATAGATCCTGCATTACACATATATCAGGGAAAAAGGTGACAATATATTTCAAATCTCTGGTCAGTTTGGACACTGATAACAGGTTGTGCTTAAATTAAGGGATGCACAATACATTTGTGATTGTATCTCCACCATCTAACTTGTATTTTCCCACACAAGCTATATCTAGTATGTTACCATCTGGCTGCCATACCTTTCTAACACTCTCTTTAGTAATCTTACTAATTCCACGCAACAATTCCTTACTACGGACCATGTGATTAGAGGCTCCAGAGTCTACAATCCACTTGCTAAAGGCTGCACTGTTGGTTGTCAAAAAAATTTAACTCATACCTATGTTCTCTAAACTAGTAGGAAGTTTCTTTTGGAGCATCTTCAAAATCTGATCATACTGCTCCTTAGTAAACATTACTTCACTCCCTCTGTTCAGATTGCATGATGGCTGGAGTGATTCTGTTTGTGATGGAGCTTTACCTTGGAAGGACTCATGATCAGTTGCATTACACACCGCATTGGCTTTATACTGTGGTGAAAATGCACTCTTCTTCTTGAATATGTGGTCATTTGGATATCCATGGATCTTGTAGCATATCTCCTTTGTGTATCCCCTCCATTTGCAATATTCACAAAATAGATGTGCATTCCTTCCTTTATAGCTTCCTCTGTCAATGTTCCCAGATACTCCATTATGATTTCCTTTGGCTAAAGCAGATCCACCAGTGTTATCTTGGTTAAAACTTGTCCTGTTACTGAACAGGGCCATACTACTTGAATCCTAAAATATTTTTCCAAAATTTCTTTGACTCTCTTCAGAGATTAGCGTCGAGTAAGCCTCGTTAATATTTGGCACTGGCATCATCATCAAAATTTGACTCCTTGCTTGCAAGTAAGTTTCGTTCAAGCCTGTCAAAAAATGCAGCAACCGTTGATACTTATAGTGTTCCATATATCGTCTCAAACCCGCACACTCACAACCTGGATAAGGCACTAAGGAGTCATACTCCACCCACAAATCTTTTAGCTTAGTGAAGTAACTCGAGATGGTCGAAGTTCCCTGTGTCAGAGTCATAATCTCCTTATGTAGTTGGAAAACCCTAGAACCATTCCCTTTATCAAATCTTTCATCCAAACAGTGCATGCATTAGAGGAATAAGCTACACAACTAACTAAATCGCTGGTCACTGAGTTCATTATCTACAACAGAACTATGGCATTCACTTTCTCCCAGAGATCATGAAGCGATACATTGAACGTATCCTTTGCGTGTCTACCATCAACAATCCCCATTTTACTCTTCTTGATAAGCGCAATCTTCATAAATCTGCTCCATAAGGCATAATTCTCCGATCTAGTTAACTGAAATGAAATCAAGGAACCACCTGGTGTATCACAAAGTTGCAAGTATAGCAGATGGATTGCATCAATCGTTGTACTCATCTGAACAGGTCTTCTCTCTACTGCATCTCCTCTATCTTCAATCGCCATTTCTGATTTTAACCTAGCTTCGAGTTTGAACTTTCAAGGAGACGGCATACCTATCAGATCGAGAACAACTCTATACCATGTTGAAGTAAGCCTTAGGCCTAACTCACACCCCAAAAGCCATCTCAAAGGGAGGAGGATTGCCTAAACCTTATAAGCAGACCACTCATCCCATTAACCACTAATGTGGGACTTTGTGTTTTAATACTTACATAATTGTGACTTGTGAAGTAGCTCCGGTGCTGAAAAAATGGTGAAGATATGATTAAGAAGCAACGGAGATGAAAAAAAATTCACGACGACTGGGAATCCAAGTCAATTGCCTTGTTGCTTGGTGAGTGAAGTTTCTTTATTTTGATTATAACTAACGAGATTTCTATTTTGGACAAGAAATTCATAGGGAGTTTATTGTCACCATAGAGAGAGTGAGACGTGTACAATGGAGTATAATTAGAAAATTATTTCTGTATTTTGACTTTGAATATAATTTAGAAAGTGTTAAATAATATTGAAATTAAAAGGTAAAGTTTTGTCATCAAGACGCATATAATTGCGTTGTATACTTGTATTTTAAAGTGCAGTATAAAAATGTATACAATATAAAATTATAGAATTTTATTTTATATTTTAAAATAAAATAATAACTTGTATTTTTGGGTGTTTTAAACCCTCGCAAATTTTTTAAATTTTCTCTTCTCAAATGACGGAGATTATGAACCCCTACTATTTAATTTTGTTTTTCAGCTATTAAACCTCTCCGTTATTTAATGTAATTTTGAAAGTTATAGCTAACCTAAACTATTAAACCCCCACAATTTAAGCCTTTTTTTTAATGGAAAGCAAATGTTTGTTTGTTCACTTCTCTTCTGAATTTATATATAGGGTTGGTTGAAATACCTGGAAAAAGAGATTGGAGGGCCCACCATTTTGCAGGTGTACTTATACAACTTCTAGAA
The DNA here is from genome assembly GCA_025642045.1 of Solanum sejunctum. Classification (NCBI taxonomy): domain Eukaryota; kingdom Viridiplantae; phylum Streptophyta; class Magnoliopsida; order Solanales; family Solanaceae; genus Solanum; species Solanum sejunctum. The sequence continues at coordinate 8,730 of JAOTQJ010018902.1, read as the reverse complement.
TTTAGTGTGTTTTTTTTTTAAAAAAAGAATAATTACATTACTACACAACTTTTATTTTCATATTTTCTAAAAGTTCCAACCATTTAAATAAATTACTAAAGTTCCTTTTTTTTATTTCTCTCTCCAGCTTAATGATGCATGATTTTTTGAATTCTACACATCAAGCACACGATTTTTTTCTTCTTATTTTTACGCACCTAATCTCTTCCTAATTTCACTCCCATAATCTTATCAATTACATACCATTTTGAATTTCAAATTTTATTCTATATCCTCTTAATTCATCCCAACTTATACAGTCATATCTTTTTTCATCTTCTTCTGCACCTTACCCTTTTAACACCAGTGTTGTCTTGACTATCATTATTGATCACATATTTGCAACATGAGAGCATAAATCAAGCACAGTGGAAAAAAAATGAATGCGAGTATCCAAAAATATATAAGTGTGCATATAGAACTATAGATAGGTAGATCACTTATGTATGGGTTGCTCCCAAAAGAGTACCACGAACTATCTTTTTTTCTTTTTTTCAAACACCTTAATAAAAAAAGAGGTGTTATGAGTTTCTCTCGAGGAAGAAAAGTAAGTAGACAAAATGCAGAAATTAGGAGAAAAAGTTGGTCATTATTGTGTCAAATTGTAACTCTCAGATTTCCTTCAATCAGTCTTTTTTTATCTAATCGTTAATGTATCAATGCTAATGAATTTATTTTGATACAGTTATTCTGAGTTATCAAATAAAATAGTAAAAATTTTATTTTCAGAAATAATTGATTAGACTATTAAGCCAAAATTGTGTTTGTCTTTGACTTTTTGATGTTGAATAGTTAAGTTAATATTTTTTGGTACTTTCTAGTTGACATTGCAGTAAGCATAAAATTTTTTTCAAACTATGTTTTGCCTTATAATTTTTAGCACTTTACACTTTTTTACCTCATGATACCTATTTACAAAATGTTAAGCAAATTTTTACATACATAATACTTGAACTATTCTATACTTTAGATACTTGATACTTGTTTTGAATAAGAGACCTGTCCACTAAATCATATTTTTGTGTTTTTTACTTGATACTTACATGAATAGGTATGTTAATATTTTTTGGTATTTTTTCAGTTGGTGTTTGGAGTAACCATAAAAATTTCAATCTATGTTTTTCCCCATATATTTTTTAGTATTTAGATTTCTTTACCTCATGATAACTATATGCACCTGTTAAGCAAAATATTACATTATATGATACTTTGAAATAATCTTCAATGTAAACTCTTGATACTTGTTTCAAATATAATATCTGACCGCTAAATCAAATATTTATTCTGATGCCTGAAACTTACCCAGATATCAAGTATTAAATACTATATGATCACTTATTTGATACTAATTTCAATATTTGTTTAAAACAATAACTTTGTAATTAAGAATTTTCAAAAAATTCCTTACAGTTTTCGAATTATTCAATATCACTGAACCTATGGCTTTTAAATGAAGAAACAAATTGTATATAATCAAGTATCACCATTACATATCCACATATATGCATCTATTTACATTCAATTCTTTAGTACATATCCAAAAAAAATTCATCTAAGTATTTATATTTGTTACTCATAAAATTTATAAAATTATTATTTGTCATGATATATTACAAATCATATAACAAAATAACATACAAAAACAAATTCAGACATAGTCAATATGAAAATTTATTTTTCTAATGAAATGTTTCTCAACACTTGTTGTTCGTACTATCACAAAAAGTTCAGCAACTACACATCAATATATTATGTTTTCTCGGGATAAAAAGTACATGTCTTTCTATTGGCCTTCATAACCACAACACCCACAATATTTGTGCTTGTTGCTCATCTTTTTATCTGCGCTTTTCTTCCTTCATTTTCTTGGTCTTCAAGACAACCTTTGTACTTTGGTGGAAGGATAACTTCAGCTACAACAACTTTTGGTGCAGATCAATCAGCCTTATCAGATATTGAAACCATTGGGACTTCATACGTATTTGCAAATACTTGTAATTTATAATAATCAAAGCAATATGGATGCATGTTGGTTACATTTTTGCCTTTATCCTCCAAAAACAATCATCCGATAAGCATTTTAACACATACCTACAAAATTTATTTACTTGAGTTATTAAAATTAAAAAAATATTTCAATTATTTAACAATGACTGTTTATAGTTCTTGATAATATTCGTGACTCATCAACAATTAAAATCTACAAATTATACAAACAATGGAGAAACCAAAATCAATAATGCCAATTGAGAAGCAGGATGCTCAAAAGAACAATATTTTAATTTGTTTGTTTCTCCAAGTGCTTCTAGCAAATATTATTTATTTTTTTAAAATCTGCAAAGTATCAACTCATAGGAAAATATTATAAACCAAATATTAAATATCACTATTTTCGAAACACACACAATCAAGTATTAGTTAACATCATAAAAATACATAATTGTTAAGTATTTAGTCTATGCAATTATAAACACGTACAACATATGTAGATCAGGTATCACTTATACACATGATCAACAATACATTTAAGTATCAAATATAATCAAATAAATTCAAGTATTAATTACAATCATAAAAGTAAAACAAAAAATCATACATCATACGTACCTTTTATTTCCGACTAAGCAGTCAGTTGATGAAATTAAATATACTCTTGAACAAGAACTGCCCAATCTGCATGGATACCAGGATGATGATGATTTTGACACAGATTTTCTCTTTAATTAAGAAGAAAACATCTTCGCTGACTACAATGTTGCAGAGGTGAAGAATTTATCAACATACAACTTAACATTAATGTCGTTGTGGATTGAAATAGGAGATGAATTACATTCCAACATATCGAATATCGATTTTTTTTCCTTCGTTGATCAATCCCAAACTCAACAGCAATCGTAGATCAGAGGTTAATAAAGGAGATATTATCTCCTACAACAAATTCATCACTTTTGTATCAATTATATAATATATCTGATTCGCAGATTCATAAACAATGAATCAAGATTGAGACAATCATAATGGATTAAACTTTTTTTCCAGGTGGAGGCAAAAATGAAACAGAAAAATATTTTTTGTCATTTTTTTCATTTTCGTCCTTTTTTCAATTTTTGAACCTAGCAAGCTGTTACAAATTTGTTAGGATTGATTTAAACAAATAGATCTTTTTAGTGTTAATTAAGAGATCTCCACTTAATTATCAGATTTACTTTTATTAATTAATGTAACAGATTCAAAATCTAGTATAGATATCATTCGCTAATTTCAAGTATCAACGGACGCAGAAAAAATTGAGATTTTTGATAATCTTTAAAAGAGTCGGAAAGAATGGAAATTATGACTAGACAGTATGTCATTTATAAAATTTATACAAAAATAAAATAAAATCATGTATAGACTTGGTAAGTAAGTACTTATATTTTAGATACTTTTTTTCTCAGACCATTTCAAGAAAAATATTATTTTAGGAAATAGTTTGACTTTATTATTATTTTTTTACACTTAATAAAAGATTCCCAATCATATATATTAAAAATAATTTTAGATCAAAAATTTTAAATATCACATCTATTTGTATTGTATTAAATATATTAATAGTGCAAAAGTCCTTAGAAATGTTGTTTGAATTTTTTGTTTTTCACTAAAAGTCTCTTCTTTAGATAAAATTGTCTTTTCAGCATTTTTTAAATTATTATTTAATTATATTTGTAATATCACTTTTTTAAAATATATAGAAAGAAATGATAAATTATTAAGGACTTCTAGCGATGGAAAAACTCCTAAATATTTTTTCTTGATATACTTCTACTTCTTCTTTATTTGAATCTAGAAAATATTCTACAATGGTTAAGGAATATTCTAATTTACCATGGATTATAATTAGCGATATAGAATCTCTCTCTCTATAGAACTGTTATAAATAAATAATTTATTAAAATTAATGCATTATTTATCTTTTTATAAATGTAATAATATAAAATTTATTAAAATATAAATTTTATAATATGGTTCAAACTATATTAAATTCAAAATATATTAGTCCAAGAAAATAAATATTAATTAATATAATTGGATTTATTAATTAAGTTCAATAAAATATAAATTTATATTAAAAGCCCAAATTCATCATTTGGGCTACAAAAGATGACCCACTTCATTGTTCCCCATGTCCCTTCATCAAAGAGGCCCACTTGATGCTACATGTCAAATGACATGGCACACCAAGTCAAACAAAGAAGGCAATAGGATCATTCCATGTGCCAAGATGATAAGCTCATTTCTTTATAGCCCAATATGTTATGTCACTTAAATTTGATTGATCGGAAGAAAATCTGATTCTATCATGACTCCTCTATTCTACAACTATATATAGGGGTCTTCATAATTCAGAATGGACATCAAGAATTCTAACAAAAAACTAGAGAGAGCTCGTGGATCAAACGCCATAATTTCTCTACAAATTTAAGAATTCAAACATTCAATCCATCAAGTTTAAGAACAAGCTTAAAAGCTCTTGAACTCAAGATTTAAGATCAAAATAAAGATTCAAGATCAAGAAACAAGATCAAAATACAGATTCGAGATTAAAATCAAGATTCAAGATCAATATTAATATTGAAGATCAAAATCAAGATACAAGAACAAGAAACAAGGTCAAAATCAAGATTCGAGATCAGAATTCAAGACCGGATTCAAAAACAGACTTCAAATTCAAAAACAAGCTCCAGAGCCCTTGAATTTACACTTGAAAAGGCAAATAAGAGGATTTGTAGAGATTATAACACTCACATTATCAAAATCAAATACTATAAATTATTATAATATTTTTGTTCATGATTATTATTTTCTCAACGCGAATTTTATCGTCTACAAATTTTGGCACACCCGATGGGACAGTCTCTACCTCTCATCTCAACTTTTCAAGCACCAAAGAATACTAAAATGGCTTCTAAGAAGATTTTCTAATCAACTTCCTCTAAGGCTGCTGATTCTAAGTTCTCTACTAAAGTAGAGTGAATCCTTGGTCTTACTTTTGGAAGTGTCTGAGCTATTACAAGAAGAAAAGCTACTATGCTGGGACAACAAACATTGCAAGTGTTGTCGGCACCAACTCCTAATTTTAGCTCTTCAACTCCGAAGAAGGCAAGGCCCTCTGTAAATACTTCCGAATAAGAAAGTAGTGTTGCTAAAAAGATCAAGTAGACTTTGCCTCTACTTGATGTCTCTAGTTCCAAGAACTCTACGGCAAAGAAGGGCTATGACTCATCCAATGAGTCTTCTCCATGTGCGTCGCATAATGTGAGACCTCTGAAGATCAACTTTCATGATAATCCATGCTACTCTTCAGCACCGCCAATGGTCATACAAGTGATGACAACTAATGTTTCATCCACAAAGGAACAACTTGGGAGCCTAGTGAAGATGATTGAAGGATTGACTAGGCATGTGCAACAGCAAGACTCCCGCATCGATAAGTTGATGGATAAGGTGGATGGTCTACTAGATGGAGAATCTAGCCATGCACTTGGGAAGGGTATTAAGATTTAAGAGGTTGAAAATCTTGTGAAGCAAACACCGACTATCTAAGAGTTTCCAGTTTCTGCCGAAGGAACAATCCCGCTTGATCAATTGAAGGAGTTCATTGAAGGGACCAGTAAAGACAAGTATAAAATCTCCACAAGGTCTTCCTATATATATGCTAAGCCTTACACTACAAGGATTAATAGCCTATGAATGTCTGCCGATTATCAACCCCCTAAATTTCAACAGTTTGAAGGCAAAAATAATCTAAAGCAGCATGTTGCACACTTTGTAGAGACATGTAATAATGCTGGGACCTATGGAGACCATCTCGTCAAATAATTTGTCCATTTCTTGAAAGAAAATGCCTTTGATTGGTACATGGACCTTGAGCCTAATTCCATTGACAGTTGGGAGCAATTAGAACATGAGTTTCTTAATCGCTTCTATAGCATTAGGCGTATAGTGACCATGGTAGAACTCATAAATACTTGCCAAAGAAAGGATGAACCTGTCATCGACTTTATAAATCAATAGAGAAATACAAGCCTTAATTGCAAAGACAGACTTAGTAAAACCTCTGGTATAGAAATGTGCATCCAAGGGATGCACTGGGGGCTTCTGTATATCTTACAAGGGATTAGACCTAAGTCTTTTAAAGATCTAGCAACGCGTGCCCAGAGGTCTCAGAGGAACTGCAATGTCCTATAACTTTTTGGGAATTCTTACCAAGTTGGTTCTGCGTGGAGACCACCGAAGACAATGTTGAGGCATCATGTTTCAGTGTTGACAAGGGAGAAACAATGAATGAAGATTTATCAAAGGTATCTCTTGTTAACAAGGATGAAGTGGAGGGTGAAATTCAATCAACATCATCTACGTCATCTTCTGAAAAGTCTATAGAACTCTCTCTTCAAGAAGTACACACATGTGCCGCAAAGATCATATTTACTGACGATGATCTTCTATTTGGTGAAACTCTACACAATCACCCTTTGTATATGGTGGGTCATGTGCTAGAGAAGAAGATAAATAGATTTTTGATAGACAAAGGGTCTAGGGTTAAAAATTGTACCCATTCACACGTTGAAAGAGCTTGGCATCACAACCGAAGAGCTTAACGAAAGTCGTTTGTTGATACAAGGGTTCAATCAAGGGGACAGAGGTCTATAGGCTCGATTAAACTAGAAATTCATATAGACAATTTGCGAACAAATGTATAGGTGCATGTGATTGACGCAAAGACTTCATATAATATATTGCTTAGAAGGACTTGGGTGCACGAGAACAAAATTGTCTCATCTTCTTACTATCAGTGTTTGAAGTACCTCAAAGACGAAATCAAAAGGAAGATAGTTGCTGACAATAATCCTTTCACTGAGGTTGAGGCATATTTTACCAGTGCAAATTTCTATTTGAAGAGTTATATTGTGAAAGGGGTAAAGCTTGAGGGTGTCAAACTAACCAAGCCTGAGAAGCTCAAAGGTGAAGCAACCAATGCGGCCATTGAAAGGGCCAAAGCTGACATTGGGGAGCCTAGTACTTGTGCTTATAAGGGGAGGACCATACACTCAAAAATTAATCCAGCACCTATACTCCATTATGTCCCAAGGGTGAAGAAAGAGGAGTGTCAGTTATCTAATGTACCAGGGAGTATGCTAGGGGGTTGACTCTTCCTATAAAATGGATCGATGCAATAAACTTGTCCTCAAAGCTATTGGAAAATTTTGTGGCTCAAAATCTACCACAAGGTACATTACTCCCTACAAAATGTACAGACGGCTTTGATCCAAATGCTTACAAGTTACTTGCAAAGGCCGAGTACAACCCTGATGAGCCATCTAAGCTAGGGAAACTCCCATCGGAGGGCATAACCAGGCAAGCATGTGAAGGTTTAGGCTATATCCACCCACTATTAGTGTGCATCTCCATAAAAGGGCTAGAAATAACTATATCACTACAGAAAATGAGTGTATTTCTTCTAATAACGACCTTCTATCTTTGATCGACTTGGAAAACCTGTTGCAAAAACTTCTGTTTTCAAGAGGTTAGGCCTATTGAAGAAGAAGAATAACAAGCATCGGAGAAATTACCTAAGAGTAATGACATTTCTTTTACCTATGATACAAAATGATTTTGAAAGCATAGTTTCTTCCAGGATAAAGCAATGAGTGAAACTCGTAGTTTCATGTAAAGAGGTACTAAAAGTGAAGGCTCACACTGTGGTTTACAACAAAGAGCAAGAGGAAAATGAAGAAAGTGTAGGCTCCTCATGTCATGTTATAACTCAGATTCAGAATGACGCCTCATGCCAACTGAAAATTGATGGAGAGTTGGGAGGTATTGTTTGGTGTAATCATATATCAATCAATGACAATGACCCACAGGAAGAAAAGGATGCTATAGAAGCTCCACCAGAATTTGAAGTAGGAGTGAAGACCACGATTGATCCCTTAAAGGAAGTTAACCTTGGCATGGATAAAGAACCAAGGCCAACTTACTTGAGTGCTTTCTGAGAAGTCGATGAAGAAATGGCTTATATGGACATACTCAAAGAATATAGGGATGTCTTCGCTTGGAGCTATAAAGAATTTCCTAGTTTGAATCCCAAGATAGCAATCCATCAATTGGCAGTCAATCAAGGCGCTCATCCTGTCAAGCAGGCTCAAAGATATTTCAGGCCAGACTTGGTTCTATTGATCGAGAAAGAAGTTAACAAACTCATTGAGGTGGGCTTTATTTGAGAAGTTAAATACCCCACATGAATTTCAAGCATTGTCCCTGTGAGGAAGAAGAATGGCCAAATTCGAGTTTGTGTCAACTTCAAAGATCTCAACAATGCATGCCCTAAAGATGAATTCCCTCTGCCTATTCCAGAGCTAATGATTGATGCTACAACTGGTTATGAGGAAATGTCATTCATGGATGGTTATTCAGGCTATAACCAAATTTGTATGTCACTAAAGGATGAAGAACTCACGGCATTTTGTACACCTAAAGCCATTATGGTTAGAAAGTGATGCTCTTCGATTTGAAGAATGCTAGTGCCATATATCAAAGGGTCATGCAAAATATATTTGATGATTTAGTCCATAAAAATGTTGAGTGTTATGTTGATGACTTGGTGGTGAAGTCGAAGAGAAGGAATGACCATTTAAAAGACTTGAGAATGGT
>JAOTQJ010018883.1:0-17093 GCA_025642045.1 Solanum sejunctum | reverse complement strand
TACTTATCTACAACATAGTAGAGGATAAAACTAGATTTAGAAGCCAATGAATACATCTTGACATCTCAATCACATAACAAAACGATATACGGGCAGCAAGCGGGTGTTTATAAACCCGGGCATATTCCTTTAACCTTTCTGCTCCTAATCGTATTTTCTAACACAATTTATCATGTAAACATCATTTACAGCCTATTTTAAGTTTATAACAGCCTTACAACAGCCCACTTAGCACAACACATCACAATTCCACACAATCTAAAAACGGACAGCATAACGTTACCTCCCTTCGCTACATCTCGACGTCGACAACTCCAAACCTATTCCAACTTTAACCAAACTTTTCAAACAAAATTTACACATACAACCAGCTATGAATAAGTTTCAGAACAGCAACAAATCACTTATTAAAGACGTGAAGCAACAGCTTGTTTTCCAACAATCCACAAGTTCATACGAAGCACATAATTGCAATAGCATATAACGACTCACTTTTGTGGACTGTAACAGTAGTTAATCAACCTTTTTACACTTCTATCAAACTAACCTTTGCTTTATAATTAAGTTCTAATACATAGTAAAGACATCCAATAAGAGAAAAACCACTTAATTAACAAGAAAAGTGCACAGGACTCCTTAGCACACAATCTGTCCAGAAATTCCAGCTCAGTCATACTAACATATACTTCTTATTTTTCATAGTAAACCCATACTAAAAACATATGTAAGATTACTTACCACTACCTTCAAGCTATAAGGCTAATCCAATAACCCTAGAAGAGTTATTTAGCTGCTTTTCAAGGTGAAGAAAGGTTGAGAGAATTTTGAAGACTAAGTTGTTTTTGTTTTGAGAGTTCAATGAAACGATAGTGTTGCGGGAGCTGTTTTGACCCTCTTTTAACATGGTATTTGGTCTAATTTCTATGGATACTTAAGACTTACATCACTAAGTAGGTGATTCACCTCCTTTCACATGTCACTTGGGCCTTTTGGATCTCCAAATACATGGACTTGGGCTGCCCATTTTCAGATTTTGTTCTTCTTAGTTTGGGCCTAAAGTTTTCTAAGAATCTTGTGATATCTTTGGGACTTTATTACTACAATACTTGGGATTTAAATGTAGTCCATACATGATTTTAAATCATGGCCCCAAGTTACACCCTTAACATGGACTTTATTCATAATCGAACTTTGACAATTTCAATGTCGAACCTCATCTCTTTTTAGTTCGCGATTTTAAGCTAAGCAAGTAGCTGACTCACCTGCTAGCTTCTAAGTCCTACAAGCACCTTAATTCTCTTACTTAATTTTAAGGCCATAATCTCCTCAATTCAACATAAAATGTATATTCACTCAACCCTCTTAAGCGCTAGACGCACCTATAGCCCATTAACGTGAGATTCGAGCACTTTTGAAAATTAGCGCTAGTTTGACCAAACCATGTCATGTTTCACTTCAATTATACTAGTATTGTAAGGTGTGGGGTGTTACATAAGTCAGACAAATTCCACATTTAAAAAGGGTTTAAAATAGCTCCCATATGTCATTTTCAACTTGCACAAAGAAAAAAATCAGATTATTCTCCAAGTTTTCTCTCAACTTTTCTTGACTTTGTAAAGCAGCCAAAGGAAGCTTTTAGGGTTTTTAAGGAGATCCTCAACCTTTAAGGTAAAGGTAAGTGATTATAGTTGTGTGTTTATAAAGGTTTGATCATGAAAAATAAGAAGCATTTGCTAGTTATGCTTGTGCTGAAAATTTGGACAGCATGTGTTCTAAGTATGGTTGTGAACGTTTCTTGTTGTTCAACAGGATTTTCTCTTCTTAGTTGGTTGAATTATGAAGTAATCCTTATGTTATTAACAAGGTATGGTTTTTGAGTGATGTAAATAAGTTGCTGCACCACTTTTACAGTCCACAAAAGTGAGTCCTTATAAGATGTCAAAATTATATTCTTAGTATGAACTTGTGGGTTGATGGATGGAAGGCTATTGCCTCACGTCCTTCATGACTGCTTTGGTACTGTTCTAAGATTGTTCTAAGGCAGTTTTTATGTATATATGTGTTTAGGATAGTTTGGTTAAAATTGGTAGAGATTTGGAATTGTCGACATCAAAATGGGCCAAAGGGACGTAATGTTATGCCGGCTATTGGTATGTTGCGTAGAATTGCTATGTGTTGTGCTTTGTGGGCTATTGTAAGACTGTTATGGCACTATAATAGGCTTCATATGATATGTATATGAGAATATATATTAGAAAATATGATTAGGGATGAAAAGGTTGAAAGAGTACGCTTGGGTTTATAAATAAACGTTTGTTGCCCGTGTGTTGTTTTTTTTATGTGATTAGGCTGCCAAGATATATCTATTGGCTGCTAATGCTAGTTTTATCACCTACTATATTGTAGATAGATATTTGGAGGTAGAGAAGGTTATCTCGAGGTAAAAGCGAGGTCATACAGCGAGGTATGTAAGGCTACTTAATTTCGTATTATTTGGCATAAAACATAGATCCCTCTTTGGCACATAAAGGCACTTACCAACTCCAACACAATTATTATCCATGTCTCAACTCTTTCACATGTTCATATGCTCCTATTCATAGTTACTTTCAAATCTACATACACACTAGGATACTAAGTTGCATGGGTTCTTATTGCTAAATAAAGTTCACGAGTGGTTCCATCGCATACATATTTCACTATTTGTGTAACGTACTCTTTTCATTATCATATTGTCTTGTATGATTATCTACATGTCACATGCTATATCTACAGTCCTACAGCTCCAATATTGTGACCACCAAAAGAATCACCTCAAAGATGAAAGATAAAGTATATTGCTTATCGATGGGTGGTAGCCCGAGGGGTAGAAGCATCACCTAGCTAGGGACGATATCATCATGGGGGTAGCCCGAGGGGCCAAAGGAAATGCCTAGCTAGGATCGATGCTGATATAGATTTACCACGGATTAGGTAGTCATTTATATTACATTTTGTGCACAGATTATACAGTAAAGCTAAAATAATAAAAAGACCATAAAGTACATGATCCCACAGTATAACTAAAGGTGGTCTCTTATCCTACACCAGTGCATAATTTCGTTTGAGTTGTTACTTCATATACAGTGTTTCCTACCTTACATATTCAGTACATTATCTCATACTAACGTCTCTTACGGGGCACTTGCATTTCATGTTGTAGGTACAGGTGCTAGTAGATCTCCCTAGTAGAGTACAGGATATCCAGCTGCTGTTACTAAGTTCCAGGTTTCTTTGGAGCTTTGTGTGTGCTTAGAGCTTATATGTTTGTATCGTACAGTTAGTCGAGGCAGGGCTTCTCCCGACCCTTATCAGATACTTTTTCTTATCTAGAGGCTTTGTTGACTATGTAAAGTAAAGTGTGGTCATGCCTCATACTTTAGACAGCGTGGCCCCAATGGCCTAGCGATACGTATTTCCTATTGGCTTGTTATTACTATTTACGTTAAGAAAGGCATGTTAACTGTAGAAATGCCTTATAATAAGTATAGAACGCGCATAGATATAGGTTAGTTCTCCCGAGCCTTACTGGCAATGGGTGCCAGTCCGACCTAATGGGATTTGGGGTATGACACAAGCGGCCCAGGTGGCCTGACGGTGCAGGCGAGGCCTGGCAAGATTTTATTGGCCACGGAAGGCAAAATAGGTGATTTCAACCATTTTCCATGGGTGTTAGCCCACGAATTCTAATGTTGCCTGGGGTTTTACTAAAAGATTCCTAAAATATCCTACAAGTGGGGCGATGATGAGCCCGGCAATTGGCCTAGGTCACCCGGAGGCACCGGCGGGGGCCTGGTAGGATTTTATGGGGGCAAGAAAGGTGAAATAGGCGATTTCGACCAGTTTTTGTGGGTGTTAACCCATGGATTTTGGTGCTGCCTAGGATTCTAGGCAAAGATTCTTAAAAAACCATATTAGTAGGTCGGTAACCTGCTCGGTAAGCGGCCCAAGTGTTTTGGAGGCGCTGGGGAGGTCCTAGTAGGATTTTATGGCCCATAAAAGGCAAAACAGGCGATTTTAGCCATTTTTCATGGATGTTAGCACACGAATTCTGGTGCTGCCTAGGGATCTAGGAATAAATTCTTGAAAAATCATATGAGTAGGTCAAAAAAGAGCCTCTCAAGCTGCCCAAATGGTTCCACAGCACCAGCGATGGCCTGGTATGATTTTATGGCCCACGGGAAGTGAAACAGCCAATTTCGACCATTTTCCGTGGGTGTTAACACATGAATTTTGGTGCTGCCTGGGGTTTTGTGCAAAGATTTCTAAAACAATCATATAGGTGGGTCAACAACGATCCCGGAAAGTATCCCAGGTAGCCCGACTGCGTTGGCAGGGGCCTGTAGGATTTTATGGGCCAAGATAGGTGAAACAGGCGATTTCGGCCATTTTCTATGGGTGTTAGCCCACGGATTCTGGCGCTATCTAGGGTTCTGAGCAAGGATTCCCAAAAACTCATATGAATCAGGTGGAAATGAGCCCAAAAAGTAGCCCAGATAGCCTGACGGCATTGACGAGGGCCAAGTAGGATTTTATGGGCCAAGGTATGCGAAACAGGCGATTTTGGCCATTTTTCGTGGGTGTTAGCCCACAAATTTTGGCACTGTCTTGTCTTAGAGCAATGATTCTCAAATAATAATACAAGTGGGTTAGTAATGAGCTTAGCAAACAGCGTAGGTGGCCCTGTGGAACCAGCGGGAGCTGGTAGGATTTTATGGCCCAGGTAAGGCAGAAAAGGTGATTTTGACCATTTTCCGTGGGTGTTAGGATTTTATGGCCCAGGTAAGGAAAAAAAGGTGATTTTTCAACCATTTTCCGTGGGTGTTAGCCCACAAATTCTGGCGCTGCCTTGGGTTCTAGGTAAATATTCCTATAATATCATGCGGTTAGGTTGGCAACTATCCCGACAAGCGACCTAGGTAGTCCAGTGGCACCGGCGGGTGCCTATTATGATTTTATGGCCCAAGGAAGGCAAAACAGGCGATTTTGGCCATTTTCCATGGGTGTTAGCCCATGAATTTTGGTGTTACCTGGGTTTTTGGGTAAACATTCTCGAATAATCATACAAGTGGGTTGGTAATGAGCCCGTTAAGCTGTCCAGGTGGCCCGATGGCTCCAGCGGGGTTCTGGTAGGATTTTATGGGCAAAGGAAGGTTAAGTAGGCAATTTCGGCCATTTTCCATGGGTGTTAGCCTAGGGATTTTGGTGCTGCCTCAGGTTTCGAGTAAAGATTTCCCAAAAAACCATACAGGTGGGTTGGCAACAAGCCCACAAGTGGCCTAGGTTGCCTAGTGGCACTGGTGGGGGCCTGGTAGGATTTTATGGCCCATGGAAGGTGAAATAGATGATTTTGGACATTTTTCGTGGGTGTTTACCCATAGATTCTGGCGCAACCTGGGGTTTCAAGATAAGTTTCCAAAAAAATCATATGGATAGGCCGACAACGAGCCCTGAAAGTAGCCCAGGTAGCCTGACGGCGCCGGTGGGGGCCTAGTAGGATTTTATGGCCCACGAAAAGTGAAACTGGCGATTTCGCCATTTTCCAAGGGTGTTAGCCCACGGATTCTGCTGTTGCCTGGGGTTCCGAGCAAATATTCCCAAAATCTCATATGGTTGGGTCACCGATGATCCTGTCAAGCGGCCCAGGTGGCCCGGCGGCACAAGCAATGGCCTAGTAGGATTTTATGGGCCAAGGAAGGGAAAATAGGCGATTTCAGCCATTTTTCATGGGTGTTAGCCCACAAATACTAGCGCTGCCTGGGGTTCCAAGCAAAGATTCCCTAAAAATCATATAGGTGGGTCAGTGACGAGCTCAGCAAGTGTCCAAGGCATCCCGACATTGCCGACGGGAGCCTGGTAGGATTTTATGGGCCAAGAAAGGTGAAACAGGTGATTTCAGCCATTTTTCGTGGGCGTTAGCCTATTGATTCTGGTGCTGCCTAGTATTTCGAGCAATGATTCCCATAAAATCATTTGACGAGTCATCAACGAGCCCATTAAGCGGCCCAAGTAGCTCGACGATGCCGACGAGGGCTTGGTAGGATTTTATGAGCCAAGGAATGCGAAATAGGCAATTTCAGTTATTTTCCGTGGGTGTTAACCCACAGATTCTAGTGATGCCTGGGGATCCGAGCAAATATTTGCGAAAAATAATATGAGTAGGTGAGATATGAGCTCAACAAGCGACCAGGTGGCCCGGTGGCACCAACGGGGGCCTGGTAGGGTTTTATGGGCCAAGGAAGGTAAAATAAGCGATTTCGGCCATTATTCATAGTTGTTTGCCCACAGATTCTAGCGCTACCTAGGGTTCTGAGCAAAGATTCTTGAAAATCATACAAGTGGGTCAGTAACAAGCCCAGCAAGCAGCCTAGGTGGCCCGGCAGTACCAGCAGGGGCCTGGTAGAAATTTATGGGTCAAGGAAGGCGAAATAGGCAATTTCAGCCATTTTTGATGGGTGTTAGCCCACGAATTCTGGCGCTGCCTAGGGTTTTGGGCAAAGATTCCCAAAAAGTCATATGGTTGATGGGTCAGTGATGAGCCCAACAAGTGATCCTGGCGGCTCAATGGAGCCGACAGGGTCCTGGTAGGATTTTCTGGGCCAAGGAAAGCGAAACAGGCGATTTCGGCCATTTTTTATGGATGTTAGCCCATGAATTCTTGCGCTGTCTGGGTTTCAGGGCAAAGATGTCACGCCCCAAGTCCCATTAAGGCAGACTGGCACCAGTTTCCAATAAGGCCTGGGAGAACCAAGTAGTATCTATGCGCTTTCTATACATATTATAACGGGTTTCTACATTCAACATACCTTTAAAAAAGTAAACAGTAATAACAAGCCAAAAGGAAATTTATATGGCTAGGCTGTTGGGGCCACAGTGTCTAAAATACAGACCTCACTTTAACTTACATAGTCTACAAAGTCTCTAGATAAGGAAAAGTATCTAATAAGGGTCAGGATAGGCCCCACCTTGACTAACTGTACAACACAAAAATATAAGTTTTAGACACGCAAAGCTCTGAAGCAACTTGGAGCTTGGTAATGACGGTTGCTTTTGAGCCATTTTTAAAGAATATTTTGGACAACTTTCTCTTGTACTTTTGACCACATATTAGTACATACTAGAAGCTAGTGATATAGCAACTTTGCCCTCACACTTGGGCCTAAATGGGTCTCAAAGTTGATAGGCCTTGGCTGCCCATTTTTTAGCTTTCTTCTTAATTAGTTTGGGCCTAAATTATCAAAGAAATTATAATGTCTTTGGGCTCTTTTAATATCCTCCTTGTGCTAAACATATAGTCCATTTATGATGCTAAACCATAGGCTAAAGTTACACCCTTCACGCGAACTTTATTCATAATCGGACTTGGACAAATTTGACAGCGGGCCTTGTCTCTATTTAGCTAGCAAATTTAAGCTAAGCAAGTAGGTGACTCACCTACTACCTTATTAAGTCATACAAGAACCTCAATTCTCTCACCTTGTTTAGGCCCATGATCTCCTCAATTTGACATAAAACATGCATACACTAGACCCTTTTAAGCGTTAGACCCATGTATCTCCCTATAACATGAGATTAAAGCACTTTTAAAAATTGGAGCTAATTTGACAAGCCATATCATTTTTCATTTTCATAGAACTAGTATTGTAAGATATGGGGCCTGGTAGGATTTTATGGCCCACGGAAGACGAAACAGGCAATTTTGGCTATTTTCCGTGGGTGTTAGCCCACTGATTCTGGCGCTGCCAGGAGTTCCAGGAAAATTTTTTAGAAAGCTCATATAGTTGGGTTGGCAACGATCTTGAAAATTAGCCCTGGTGGCCCGACGGCATCAGCAGGGGCCTGGTAGGATTTTATGGGCCAAGGAAGGCTAAATAGGTGATTGCGGTCATTTTTCATGGGTGTTTGCTCATCGATTTTGGTGCTGCCTAGGGTTCCAGGATAAGATTCTTGAAAAATCATACAAATGGATTAGAAACGAGCCTGGCAAGAGACCCCGGTGGCCTAGTGGCGCCTACGGGGGCCTTGTAGGATTTTATAGCCCACGAAAGGGGAAACAATCGATTTTGGCTATTTTTTGTGGGTGTTAGACCATGGACTCTAGTGTTGCCTAGGGTTCCAAGCAAATATTCACAAAATATCATATGGATGGGTCGATCATGAGCTCAGAGAGCAGCCTAGGTGGATCGATGGCGCCAACGGGGGCCTTATACGATTTTATAACCCATGGAAGACTAAATAAGCGATTTCTACCATTTTCTGTGGGCGTTAGCCCATGGAGTCTGGCGCTGCCTGGGGTTTCGGGAAACAATTCCTAAAAAGTCATATATATGGGTCAGCGTCGAGCCAAGCAAGCAGCCTAGGTGGCTCGGCAGTGCTAAGCAGGGGCCTGGTAGGATTTTATGGGCCAAGGAAGGTGCAACAAGCAATTTCGGTAATTTTTCATGGGTGTTTGCCCACAGATTCTGGCGTCGCTTGTGTTTCTGAGAAAATACTCCCATAAAATCATACGAGTAGGTCGGCTACGAGCCTGACAAGTGGTACAGGTGTCCCGGCAGTGCCTGTGGGTGCCTGGTAGGATTTTATGGCCAAGAAAGGCGAAACAGGTGATTTCAGGGATTTTTCATGGGTGTTATCCCACGAATTCTGGAGCTACCTGGGGTTCCATGCAAAGATTCACAAACAATCATACGAGTGGGTATTAAATGAGCCTGGCAAGCAGCCCAGGTAGCACGATGGCGTCGGCGGGGGCCTCGTAGGATTTTATAGGCCATGGAATGCAAAACAGGCGAGTTTAACTATTTTTCGTGGGTGTTAGCACACGAATTCTAGCGCTGCTTGGGGTTCTAGTCAAATATTCTTGAAAAATCATATGGGTGGGTCAGGAATGAGCTCCACAAGTGTCCCAAATAGCCTAATGGCGCCGATAGAGGCCTGGTAGGATTTTATAGACCACGGAAGATGAATGAGGCGATTTCGACCATTTTCCGTTGCTGTTAGCCCACGGATTCAGGTGTTGCCGGGGGTTCCGAGCAAAGATTCCTGAAAAACCACATGGGTGGGTCAAAAATGAGCCCAACAAGCGGCCTAGGTGGCCCAATGGTGCCAGTGAGGGCCTGGTAAATATTTATGGCCCACGAAATCCGAATCAGGCAATTTCGGCCATTTTTTGAGGGTATTAGCCTACTGATTCTGCCACTACTTGGGTTCTGGGAAACAATTCCTGAAAAATCATATGGGTGGGTCAGAAATGAGACCGACAAGCATCCCAGGAGGCCCAACTAGACCGATGAGGGACTCGTAGGATTTTATGGGCCAAAGAAGGCGAAATAGGTGATTTTGGCCATTTTCTATGGGTGTTAGCCCACGGATTCTGGCACTGTCTGGGGTTCCAGGCAAAGACTCCTGACATATCATATGGATGGGTCAGTCATGAGCATGGCAAGCGGCCTAGGTGGTCTGGCGGTGCCAGTGGGGGCCTGGTAGGATTTTATGGGCCAAGGAAGGCACAACAGGCGATTTTGACCATTTTTCGTGGATTCTGGCACTACCTGGGGTTTTGGGCAAAGATTCCTGAAAAATCATATGGTGGGTCAATGATGATCCCTTACAGCGGCCAAGTGTCCTGGAGGCACCGACGGGGGCCTGGTAGGATTTTATGGGCCAAGGAATGTGAAATAGGCAATTTTGGTTATTTTTCGTTGGTGTTGGCCTACGGATTCTAGCACTGCCTGGGGTTACAGGTAAAGATTCCCAAAAACTCATATGTGTGGGTCGGCAATGAGTCTGGCAAGTGGCCCACATGGCCTGGCGGCTCTGATGGAGGCTTGGTAGGATTTTATGGACCAAGGTAGGTGAAATATGAGATTTCAGCCATTTTTCATGGGTATTAGGCCACGGATTCTAGCGCTGCTTGGTGTTTTGACTAAAGATTCTTGAAATATCATACTAGTGGGTCAGTAACAAGCCCAACAAGTGGCCTAGATTAGCCAACGGCGCCTGCGGTGGCCTGGTAGGAATTTATGGGCAAAGAAATGCGTAATAGGCAATTTCGGTCATTTTTCGAGGGTGTTAGCCCAAGGATTCTGACGCTGCCAGCGGTTCTAGGCAACAACTCTCAAAACATAATATGTGTGGGTCGTCAACGAGCCCTGCAAGTGGTTTAGGTGGCCAAGCAATGTCGGCAGGGGCCTAGTAGGTTTTTATGGGCCAAGGAAGGCGAAATAAGCAATTTCGGCCATTTTCCATGGGTGTTAGCCCACTGATTCTGGCAATGCCTGGGATTTTGGGCAAATATTCTCAAAAAATGACACGAGTGGCCCAGCGCACCAGTAGTGGCCTGGTAGGATTTTATCGGCCAAGGAAGGGAATCAGGCGATTTCGATCATTTTCCATGGGTGTTAGCCCACAGATTTTGGCGCTGCCTGGGGTTCTGGGCAAAGATTACTGAAAATCATATGCATTGTTTGGAAACGAGCCCAACAATTAGATTAGGTGGCCCAACGGCACCAATGGGGGCCTGGTAGGATTTTATGGGCCAAGGAAGGCAAAACAGGTGATTTTGGCCATTTTTCGTTAGTGTTGGCACGTGGATTCTAGCGTTGTCTGGAGTTACAGACAAAGATTCTCAAAAACTCATACAAGTGGGTCGGCAACAAGCCTGGAAAGCTGCCTATGTGACCTGCGGCGTCGATGGGGGAATTGTAGGAATTTATGGACTAAGGAAGGCCAAACAGGCAATTTCCGCTATTTTCCGTGGGTATAAGACCACGGATTCTAGCGATGCTTAGGGTTTCGAGCATAGATTCCCAAAGAGTCATACAAGTATATCGGTGACAATCCCGGCAAGCGGTCCTGGTGGCTCGGCGGTGCTAGCGGGGTCATGGTAGGATTTTATGGGCCATGGAAAGCGAAATAGGCAAATTTGGCCTTTTCGTGGGTGTTAGCCCACGGATTCTGGCGCTGCCTGGGGTTCCAGACAAAGATTCCTGAAATATCATACTATTGGGATGGTAACAAGCCCAGGAAGCGTCCTAAGAGTCCCGACAACGCCAGCGGTGGCCTGGTAGGATTTTATGGGCCAAGGAATGCAAAACAGGCAATTTCGGCCATTTTCCGAGGGTGTTAATCCTTAGATTATAGTGCTACTAGGGGTTCTGGGCAATGACTCCTAAAAAATCATATGTGTGGGTCGGTAATGAGCCCAACTAGCGGTCTAGTTGGCCAGGCGGTGCCAGTAGGGGCATACTAGGATTTTTTGGGCCAAGGAAGGCGAAATGGGCAATTTCGGTCATTTTTCGTGGGTGTTAGCCCATGGATTCTGGCGCTACCTGGGGTTCCTAGCAAAGATTACAAAAATAATATATATGGATCAACAATGAGCCTTGCAAGGGGTCTAGCTGGCCAAGCGGCATCGGTGGGGGCCTGATAGGATTTTATAGGCCAAGGAAGGCGAAACAGGCGATTTCGGCCATTTTAAGTGGGTGTTAGCCCATGAATTCTGGTGCTGCCTGGGGTTCTGAGCAAAGATTCCCAAAATATCATATGGGTGGTTCGATAACTAGCCTTGTAAGTAGCCCAGGTGGCCCGGTAGTGCTAGCAGGGGGTGGGTAGGATTTTATGGCCCATGGAAGGTGAAACAAGCGATTTTGGCCATTTTCCTTGAGTGTTAGCACACAGATTATGGCGCTGCCTGGGGTTATGAGCAAATATTCCTAAAATATTATACATATGGGTCACCAGTGAGTCCGACAAATGGTCTAAGTGGCCTAACAGTGCCGACAAGGGCCTAGTAGGATTTTATAAGCAAAGGAAGGTGAAACAGGTGATTTTGGCCATTTTCCATTGGTGCTAGCCCACGGATTCATGCACTGCCTAGGCTTACGAGCAAATATTCTGGAAACCTCATACGGGTAGGTTGGCGATGAGCCCAAAAAGTAGCCTAGGTGGCTCAACGGCATTGGCGTGGGCTTGGTAATATTTTATGGCCCATGGAAGGCGAACCAGGTGATTTCAGCCATTTTTTATAGGTGTTAGCCCACGAATTTTGGCATTACCTGGGGTTCCGAGCAAAAATTCTCAAAATATCATACAGGTGAGTTGGTCACAAGACCACAAAGTAGGCTAGGAGGCCCGATGGTGCTAGCAGCGGCCTGGTAGGATTTTATTAAGGAAGGCAAAACAGGCAATTTTAGCCATTTTCCGTGGGTGTTAGCCCATAGATTTTGGCGCTGCCTGGGGTTCTGAGTAAAGATTCCTAAAATATCATATGGAAGAGTTGATAATGAGCCTAACAAGTGGTCAAGGTGGCCCTGCAGCGATGGCAGGGGCCTGGTAGGATATTATTGGCCAAGGAAGGCAAAACGGGCAATTTCGGCCATTTTCCGTTGGTGTTAGCCACGGATTCTAGCGTCGCCTGGGGTTGCGGGCAAAGATTCCCTAACTTATATGGTTAGGTTGTCAATGAGCATAGCAAGAAGCCCAGGTGGCCCGGTGGCACCGACGGGAGCCAGGTAGGATTTTATGGCCCACAGAAGGCGAACCAGGCAATTTCAGCCATTTTTCATGGGTATTAGCCCACGAATTTTGGTGTTGCCTGGGGTTCTGGGCAAAGATTCTCAAAACATCATATAAGTAGGTTGGAGATAAGCCCTAAAAGAGGCCCAGGTGGCTCGGAGGTGCCAGCGAAGGCCTGGTAGGATTTTATGGGCTAAGGAAGGCGAAACAGGTGATTTCAGCCATTTTTCGTGGGTGTTAGCCCACAGATTCTGGCACTGCCTAGGGTTCCGAGAAATAATTCTTGAAATATCATACTAGTGAGTTGGAAAAGAGCTCAGGAAGTGGCCTAAGAGGCCTAACGGCGCCAGCGGGGGTCTGGCAGGATTTTATGGGCCAAGGAAGGCGAAACAGGCAACTTCGATCATTTTCTGTGGGTGTTAGCCCACGAATTCTGGCGTTGACTGGTATTTCGGTAATTATTCCCAAAATATCATACGTGTGGGTCAGTAATGATCCCTGCAAGAGGTCTAGGTGTCTAGGCGGCATCGACAGGAGCCTGGTAGGACTTTTTGGGCTAAGAAAGTTGAAACATGCAATTTTAGCCATTTTCCATGGGTGTTTGCCCATTGATTCTGGCACTTCCTAGGGTTTAGAGCAAAGATTCCCGAGTAATCATATGGGTCGATTAGTAACGAGCCCTAAAAATAGCTAATGTAGCCCGACGGTGCCAGCGGGGGCCTGGTAGGATTTTATGGCCCACAGATGGTGAAATAGACGATTTTGGCCATTTTTCGTGGGTGTTAGCCCATGGATTCTTGCGCTACCTATGGTTTCAGGTAAAGAGACCTGAAAAATCATATGTGTGGGTTGGCGACGGGCTCGGAAAATGGCCCAGGTGGCTCGGCCGCACCAGCGGGGGCGTGGTAGGATTTTGTGGGCTAAGGAAGGCAAAACAAGTGATTTTGGCCATTTTACATGGGCGTTAGCCCACGGATTCTAGCGTTGTCTAGGGTTCCAAGCAAAGTGTAATACCCCACATCTTACAATACTAGTTCTATGCAAATGAAATATGATATGGCTTTTCAAATTGGCACCTATTTTTAAAAGTGCTTGAATCTCATATTATAGGGCGATATGTGCGTCTAATGCTTAAGAGTGTTGAGTGTTACATGTTTTGTGTCAAACTGAGAAGATCATGGCCCTAAATAAATTGAGAGAATTAATGTGCTTGCAGGACTTATGAAGCTAGCAGGTGAGTCACCTACTTGCTTAGCTTAAATTTGCTAGCTAAACAGAGTTGAGGCCCGACGTTGAATTTGTCCATGTCCGATTATGAATAAAGTCCATGTTAAGGGTGTAACTTTAGCCCATGTTTTAGCATCATAAATGGACTATATTTTCATCCCAATATGGATATTAAAAGATCCCAAATACATCATAACTCACTTATCCATTTGGACCCAAACCAAGTGAAGAGAAATTTGGAAAATGGGCAGCCAAAGCCCATCAACCTTGAGACCCATTTTAGGCCCAAGTTTGACGGCCAAGCTGCTGCATCACTAGCTTCTGAATATGTACTAATATATGGTCAAAAGTGCAAGAGAAAGTCAGCTAAGAGGCTCTTTAAAAAGGGCTCAAAATCAGCCCCTTAATTCATTTCACTTTGGAACAAATTTTCAGCTTCATAAAAACTCTTGTTTTCTCTTTACTTCACTTCACAAGGAAGTCAATACAACCCTCTAGGGTTCTCGAAGGAAACCTAAACCTTGAAGGCTAAGGTAAGTGTAAATATCCATGTATTTGTTATACTTATCCTATGACAAACAAGAAATATATGCTAGTATGTTTGTGTTGGAAATTTGGACAGCTTGTGAACTTTTCTTGTTATTTAAGAGGATTTTCTCTTCTTGGTTGGCTGAATTATGAATTAAAACTTATGTTTTTAACAAGTTATAGTTTGTTAGTGATGTAAATAAGTTGATGCACCACTTTTACAATCTGCAAATGTGAGTTCTTATAGGATATCGCAATTGTGTTCTTAGTACGAACTTGTGGGCTGATGGATGGAATGATATTGCCTCACATCCTTCATGGCTGCTTTGGTACTATTCTAAGAATGTTTTAAGGCTATATTAATGTATATATGTGTTGATTATAGTTTGGGTAAAGTTGGAACAGGTTTGGAGTTGTCGATATCAAAATATAGCGAAGGGATGTAACGTTATGCCACCTATTTGTATGTTGTGCAGAATTATTATGTGTTGTGGTTTATGGGCTGTTGCAAGACTATTATGGTACTAGAACAGGTTGAACATGATTGTATATGAGAATATGTATTATAAAATACTATTAGAGATGGAAAGGGTGAAAGAATACGCTCGGGTTGATAATTATATGCTTGCTGCCCGTATGTTATTTTTTATGAGATTGGGCTGCCAAGATACATCTATTGGCTACTAATGCTAGTTTTATCACCTTGTATATTGTAGATAAATATTTGGAAGAAGGAAAGGTTATCTCGAGGTAATAACAAGGTCGTACAACGAGGTATGTAAGGCTACTTGATCTCGTATTACTTGGCATGAAACCTAGGTTCTTCCTTGGAACATAGAGGCACTTATCTACTTCGATATAACAAACAGCCATGTCTACACTCTTTCACATGTTCATATACTCCCATACATAGTCACTTGCGAACCTGCATACACACTTGGATACCAAGATACACGAGTTAATGCTACTAAATAAAGTTCATGTGTTGTTCTACTTGCTATGCATTTCATTATTTGTGTAACCTACTCCTTTCATTATGGTGTTGTCTTTTGTGATTATTTACATGTCATATGTTGTACCTATAGTCCTCCAGTTCCAATATTCTGACCACCAAGTGAAGCATCTCAAAAATAATTGAAAGATAAAGTATACTGCTAACCCAAGGGGTGGAAGAATCACCTAGCAGGGTCGATCCTATCACGGGGGATAGCCCAAAGGGTTAAAGGAAAATCCTAGTTAGTACCGATCCTGATATAGATTTACCACTAATCAGCTGGTCATTTGGATTACATGTTGTACACAGATTATGCAGTAAAGGTAAAGGAACAAAAAGAACATAAAGTATATGATCCTATAGTATAACTAAAGTGGTCTCTTATCCTACACCACTACATAGTTTCATTTGAGTTGTTACTTTATGTACAGTATTTCTTGCCTTAAATATGTAGTACATTATCTCGTACTGACGTTCCTTACAGGGAACCTACATTTCATGCCGCAGGTACAGGTGCTAGTAGATCTCCCCAGTAGGAGTACAGGATATCCAGCTACTGTTACCAAGCTCCAAGTTGCTTCAGAGCTTTGCATGTCTAGAACTTATATTTTTGTGTTGTACAATTAGTCAAGGTGGGGCCTATCCTAACCCTTATCCGATACTTTTCCTTATCTAGAGGCTTTGTAGACTATGTAAATTAAAGTGTGATCATGTCTCATACTTTAGGCACCGTGGCACCAATGGCCTAGCCATATGCATTTCCTTTTGTGCTTGTTATCACTGTTTACTTTCTTAAAGGCATGTTGAATATCGAAATCCCTTATAATATATATAGAAAGCGCATAGATACAGGTTAGTTCTCCCAAGCCTTATCAGCAATGGGTGCCAATCCGCCTTAACTAGACTTTGGGCATGACACAAAACTTTCCTAAAAAATCATACTAATGGGTTGAAAAAGAGCCTGGCAAGCAGCCTAGAAGGCCCGGTGGCGCCGACGGGCACCTGCTAGGATTTTATGGGCCAAGGAAGATGAAACAGGCGATTTTGGCCATTTTTCGTAGGTGTTAGCCCACTAATTCTGACGCTGCCAGAGGTTCTGAGCAAGGAGTCTCGAAAAATCATACGAGTTGGTTGGAAATGAGCTTTCAAGCATCCCAGGAAGCCCTATGGCGTTGACATGGGCCTGGTATGATTTTATGGGCCAAGGAAGGCGAAACAGGTGATTTCGACCATTTTCTGTGGGTGTTAGCCCACGAATTCTGGCGCTGCCTTGGGTTCCAGGCAAAGATTCCTGAAAAATCATACGGGTGGGTAAGCAACGAGCCCAGTAAGTGGCCCGCAATGCAGGCAGGAGCCTGGTAGGATTTTATGGCCCACGAAAGGCAAAACAAACAATTTCGGCCACTTTTCATGGGCATTAGCTGTAATACCCCACACCTTACACTACTAGTACAAGTTAAATGAAACATGACATGGTTTGGTCAAACTAGCGTTAATTTTCAGATGTGCTCGAATCTCGCATTAATGGGCTATATGTGCGTCTAGCGCTTAAGAGAGTGGAGTGAATATACGTTTATGTCGAATTAAGGAGATTACAGCCTTAAAATGAAGCGAGAGAATTAAGGTGCTTGTAGGACTAAGAAGCTAGCAGGTGAGTCAGCTACTTGCTTAGCTTAAAAATCGCTAGTTAAACGGAGACGAGGTTCGACGTCAAATTTGTCCAAGTTCGATTATGAATAATGTCCGTATTAATGGTGTAACTTTGGGCCATGATTTAATATCACATGTGGAC
>JAOTQJ010018852.1:0-13498 GCA_025642045.1 Solanum sejunctum | reverse complement strand
AGAGACCCCAAAATTTGCCCAAAAGTTTACAAAAGGTTTCCTACGGGTCGTAGAGGGTCTCGTAGGCGACCTGACCTGCAATTTTAAAGAGGTGTATTTTTATCTTTTCTCACCATTTTAAGCCTAAACTTATAAGGTTTTACCTAATTAAACCCTTAGAACGTGGCTATTCATTTTATTAACATTCAAATACCTCAAGAACTCAGAACGTAGTTTCAAAAGGCCGAAAGCTAGGGCTTTCAAGAATCTTCTTCAATTCTTCTAAGAAACTAATTTTCAAGGTATGTAAGGCCTTCCAAAAACTATTCTACTATTATTTTAGTATTTTTAACTATTGGTCCCTACCCAAGATCAATATTATGAGTTGAGATGAGTTTTTTGTTCTCCATTATCAATTGATCACATCAAAATACTTGTTCATGCATTTTTTCTTGACAAAAATCATGGCCCTTACTGATTTTAGTACTAAGTTAATCTATTAAGACAAGATTTATAGTTATTGTTGAATTATGATAGCCCTGTATACATTTCATTAAAAACTATTAATTCACAGTTTCGAATTAAGTTTAAGGTATACTTAAAACTTCTACATTTACAAGTTAGTTGAGTAATAAAGTTATGTTTTAAGATACCTTGTGTTGATACAAACTCATTCAAAGAGAAGATATGAGTTCAAAAAAATTTAAGAAAAGCTAGAGTGGGCTAAGTCCTAAAGAGAAGAAAAGCAATACTTTGAGCAAGAATACTCTTTTAAGTATGAGCATTATAAAAGTTATTTTGAGAGTAGTATTGAGCACCGATATGAGTGAGAATAATAATAACTTGAACTCATAAACTACGTAGCCACCGTAGGATAGGATTGTACTAAAAGTACAACTTCTCATTGCACTGAGATGACCCAATTTTAGGATGGATCCACTCCCCTAGTTTTCGTTCCTTACCACGATAACGTATGGGACGGCTCTGTAGTGTGGGAAAGATATTGTATCATCACGAAGCTCATAGTGGTGATTGTGAGTTAGAGAAACTCCCCAAGTTAAAGTAAACTAATTTGTTCATACAGAGTTTCAGCATATGTTCTACTTTCAGCATGCACTTTGTTCATTACTTATGCTATCCTATGTTAAGACATGTTTTAGTTACTTTGAATATAGTGCCTTATCCTGAGTTTCCATTTTGGCTGTTTTACATACTGTACATTTCACGTACTGACATCCTTTGGACCTGTATCATTTTATGATGCAGACGCAGGTGACAGTCCCTCAATAGACGCTCTGTTGAGGACCAACATTTCCATTCAGTTATTGGTGAGGCCTTTTACCAGTCAGAGATTTTGGAGTCTTTGTATATATTTTCTTTTTTGTATTTATTTTCAGTAGTTGTTTAGACTATTCCAGTTAGAGGTTCCATAGATTGTATGTCAAAAGTTTTATATCTTATTTTTAGTTGTTGTTGAGATATTTCTACCATTAAGTTTATTCAGATATTGCAATATCTTTAGCTTATTATTATTTATGCCTTTCACGTAGCTTTTAAGTCTTCCGCTGAGCAAATTAGTCAGACCTAGTGGTTCTCTTGGGACCAGGAATGGTTTTGGGTACCGATCACGCCTAGGGTGTGAACACGAGGCATGCCAAGCTTGGTATTATAGTACAGAGTTCAAGTGTCCTAGGCAGTCTATGGAACCATGTCTAGTAGAGTCCAATTGGTGTGAAGTGCGCCACATCCATAATAGGGAGGCTGTAAGTATTAGAAAGTGTCACTATCAATTGTTATTCCATTTCGTGCTTCAGAGTTTACCTCTGTTAAGTCCCTTCTAATTAGTGTATTTATGCCATATTTTTAGATCATGCCTATAGGTAGATCCATCGGACCAGCCAGAGGTAAAGGGCGCCCGACCAGGCAGAATACAAACCATCCTAAGCCACAAATTCCTGAGGGACCTAGAGTTCCAACTATGCCTGCCGAGCAACCATTACAAGCGGACATCTCAAATACTGAGCTTCATTAATCCATCCAGACTTTAGTATAGGTGTCACTACATAAGGATGTTGTCTGAGAGATAGTAGGAATGGTGGTTTGGATATTACCAGGTTCGTGAATTTTTGAGGATAAACCCACAAGAGTTCAAAGGGTCAATGTGAAGGAGGATCCTGAGAACTTCATTGAGGAGCTCCAGAAAGTATTTTAGGTTATGCACACAGGTGATGCTGAGCGGGTCGAGTTGGCTGCCTACTAGCTCAGGGGAGTGGCTAAACTCTGGTTTGACTAATGAAAGGGAGGTAGAGCAAAAGGGGTGCCAGTTTTGAGTTGCACAGTGTTTAAGGAGGCCTTTCTGCAATTGTACTTTCCTAGAGAGTTGAGGCATGCTAAAGTGAGGGAGTTTCTGAATATGCAATAGGAAGCTATGAGTGTGTAGGAGTACAACCTCAGATTCACTCAGCTGTCCCTTTATGCTCTGACTATGGTGGCACACATGCGCACTAGGATGGATCTATTTATGTGAGGGCTCTCTCAGATGACTAAGAGAGAGGGTAGAAATGCTATGCTAATTAGGGATATAGACAGAGCTCACCTAATGATATATGTGCAACAAGTGGAGGAGGACAAAATGCAAGATAGGGAGGAGTTCAGAAAAAGAGCCAAGACATCAGGCCAAAAGATGGGTAGAGGGGGTTGGAAATACAAATCATTTATCCTTTTAATCGAAGACATCTGGAATAGCACCTTTATCGGCTAGTGCACCTGCACCTAGAGTCAAAAATGAGTGAGAATCATAGAACAACAGATTTTAGGGCAGCCAATCACAGTGAGTATAGCTCAAGGACCGATTCGTTATCCAGTTTTTGGTAAGTATGGCAGGTCTAATCCAAGAGAGTGCCTTATAGACATAAATGGTTGTTTTAGATGTGGTTAGATAGGGAACTTTTTAAAGAATTATCCTATGGGGAGGTAGAACACAAAGGATAACAGATCTCAATAAATTTATCTAGCACCATAGGGTAAGCTAATTCATAGGGGTGCTGCATCAGGAGCAGGTGGGGACACAAACCGTCTATATGCCATGGCCACCAAACAGGAGCAAGAGAACTCACCAGATGTGGTTAATGGTATGCTCAAAATTTTTACTTATGATATCTATGCATTGTTAGACCTAGGTACCACATTGTCATTTATGGCTCCTTATGTAGCCACAAAGTTTGGTATCAGTCCAGAGTGTCTTCTTGAGCCTTTTGGTGTTTCCACTCCTATTGGAGAATCTATTCTATCCCAAAGAATCTATAGGGGTTGTCCAGTGTCAGTTTACCATAAAGATATCTTAGCTGATCTAGTTGAGTTAGTCATGATAGATTTCGACGTCATTCTAGGAAAGGAATGGCTTCATGCTTGTTATGCCTCCATAGACTGCAGAACCAAAGTGGTCAAGTTTCAGTTTCTAATGAGCTAGTCTTAGAGTAGAAGGTAGCTCAGTTTTTTGTAAGGGTCAATTTGTCCTATATCTTAAAGTCAGAAAGTTAATTCCCAAAGGGTGCATATACCATCTAGTAAGAGTCAAAGATTCTAGTGCCGAGACACCATCTTTCTAGTATGTTCCAGTTGTGAATGAGTTCCCAAAAGTCTTCCCCGATGATCCACCTAGAGTCCCTCCTGATATGGAGATAAACTTTGGGATAGATACCCTCCCAGATACTCAACCTATATCTATTCCTCTATACCGTATGGCCCCTTTGAAGTTAAAAGAGTTGAAGACATAGCTGAAAGACCTCCTAGATAAGGGTTTATTAGACCAAGTGTCTCACCTTGGGGTGCTCCAATTCTCTTTATGCGTAAAAAGGATGGTTCTCTTAGAATGTGCATAGATTATCGTTAGTTAAATAAGGTCACTATAAAGAATAAGTATCATCTTCCTAGAATTGATGACCTGTTTGACCAATTCAAGGGTGCTACTTATTTTTTCAAAATAGACCTCAGGTCTAGGTATCATCAACTCAAAGTTAGAGAAAATAACATCCCTAAGACAAACTTTCAAATCCCGCTATGGTCATTATGAGTTGTTGGTCATGTTATTTCGACTGACAAATCCACCAGCGGCTTTCATGGATCTTATGAATAGGGCGATGAGGCCATACCTAGATATTTTTGTTGTTGTGTTCATAGATGATATCCTGATCTACTATCGTAATAAGGAGGAACATGCTAATTATCTTAGAATTATCCTTCATACCCTTAAGGACCAACAATTTTATGCCAAAATTTCCAAATATGAATTCTAGTTAGCATCAGTGGCGTTTTTGGGTCATATTGTTTCTGGCGAAGGCATTCAAGTTGATTCCCAAAAGATTGAGGAAGTGAAGAATTGGCCAAGGCCCACAACTCCAATAGAGATAAGGAGTTTCTTGGGTTTTGCAGGTTACTACAAGCGTTTTGTAGAGGGAATTTCTTCTATTTCAGTGCCCTTGACTAAGCTAACTCAGAAGAAGGTTAAGTTCGTATAGTCTGAGGCTTGTGAGAAGAGCTTCCAAGAGTTGAAAACTAGGTTGACTATAACCCCGGTGTTATCCCTACCCTAGGGAGTTGATGACTTTATGGTATACTATGATACTTTCGGAGTTGGTTTGGGATGCATATTGATGCAAAGAGGCAAGGTGATAGCATATGCCTCCAGACAACTTTAGACTTATGAGAAGAACTACTCAACTCATGATCTTGAACTTACTGCTGTGGTGTTTACTCTCAAAATCTGGAGACACTATCTTTACGGTGGGCATATAGACATATTTGCGGACCACAAAAGCTTGCAGTATGTATTCAGTTAAAAGGAGTTAAACTTGAGGCAGAAGAGATGGTTGGAGTTGTTGAAGGATTATGACATGAGCATCCTTTATCACCTAGCTCTTAGCAGGTTGACCATGGGAAGCATTGCATACATTGATGATGGAAAGAAAGAATTAGCTAAGGTGCACAGACTGGCATGCTTAGGAGTACAGATTGAAGATTTTGACGAAGGTGGTGCTATTATAAAAAACGGGGCGGAGTCATCCTTGGTGGTGGAGGTGAAAGAAAAACAAGACTAGGATCCTATCCTCATTCAGTTGAAAGAAGATGTTCAAAAGCAAAATGGATTAGTATTTGCAAAAGGGGGAGATGGAGTCCTGAGATACCAAGGTAGATTGTGTGTACCAAGTATTGATGGCCTTAGAGGCAAGACTCTAGCTGAGGCTCATAAATCCAAACACTCTACTCACCCAGGTGCAAACAAAATATATAGAGATCTATGAGACGTTTATTGGTGGAGTGACATGAAGAAGTATATTGCAGAGTTCGTATCCAGGTGCCCGAATTGTCAGTAAGTTAAGGTAGAGCACCCAAGACCTTGTGGTGTGGCCTAGAATATTGAAATTCAGGAATGGAAGTGGGAGATGAGTAACATGGACTTCATAATAGGCCTACCTCGATCTCATAGACATAATGATTCTATATGGGTCATAGTAGACTGAATGACTAAGTCAGCTCACTTCCTACTTGTCAAGATGACTGACACAACTGAGGACTATGCTAGACTTTACATTAAGGAGATTATTAGATTACACAGGGTTTCCATATCCATTATTTCTAATAAAGGAGCCTAGTTCACAACATAATTTTGGAAGTCCTTTTAGAAAGGACTTGGTACAAAGGTGAATCTTAGTACAACCTTCCATCCCAGACAGATGGGCAAAAGGAGCGGGTCATACAGACTTTTGAGAATATGTCACTACTAGAAATTTGATCTATTGCAACGATTATGCGGCCACAGTTATATAACTGTACAATAGCTTATGTATTGCAACAATTATAACCGTTGCTGTATATCTTTTGATATAATTTAATAATTCTTAAAATAAACTGTAACATCACATCTACAATCGTCACTACAGACCTTTTATGGTAACGTCTATTAGAACTGTAGCAATAGAGAACACTATGCAAGACTTATTTTAGAAAAAATTATTATACTTATAATTTTATCCGCAAAAATATATTTCCCTCCACTATAATATTACAAGGCGCCAATCTTTATGAAAAATTTTCAGCACTTTGCTCCAATTTTTAGAAAATCCTTTTCTTCAACCTAAAAGAACAGAAGCACAGGTAAAGTTCTTTTGGCCAAGCTCTTTGGGAAAAGTTCTCTGGGCAAAGTTCTCTAGATCAGTGCTCTTTGGATCGGGAAATCTATTCTCAGGCAAAACAACATCAACATTTCTCAGGTAAAGCTTCAGTGGTAAACTTTGACACCAAGGTCTTCTACAATGTGAAGCTGCAATGGCCTTTTGCATATAAGGTACTACTTTTAGGTTCTCTCTATTTGTTGTCCATGAGTTCAAAATCTTCATATACTATTTTGAGGACTTAAAGTTTCACTGAGTGATTCTTGGAAATTCTTAAAGGATAATATATGGGTTTCTCTGAAATCTACTAATTTATCTGAAATCTATGTTCTGTTCTTATTTAGGTCGGTTGTAACATCTGTTTGTGACTTAGAGCTTGTATTTCATGTTCTGTAAAGATTTGATAACTCCCTATGCAAAGTGTTTGGGAGGATTGGTTTTAATTTTACAAGTCAAATTCTGATTTTTAGTTGCTTTTGTTTAGAATTTTGATTTGTTTATTTAGTTGGGTACGCCAAAGTGAACTGAAATTCATTGTTTGTCTAATGTATCTGTATTCGGCTTTCATAGATTTTCTTTCCCTTGTTGCTTTTGATCTGATTTTCTTGTTTGAGACTGCCAGAAAATATGATTTCTTAATTCTCTTCTAATCACTAGTAGAATGTTTCTGCAGTAACTCGATCGAGCAGGTTATTGTTATATGTATGTATTATTTCCCATCAGGTAGTGGAGCTTGATAATATATTTAGTAGATGTCGCTGTTCAACCTCCGCGGTGAGGTTGCCGGGAGGTGTGGTGGGTAGGAGCCCTCCACCCGAAGGCCGGGGTTCGGGGCCGAGCCCCGACCCAAATTTTAGGTGCTACTGTTTATTCTCCGTGTATACTTGTATTCTGTTTAATTGTAAATATTCGAATATCATTAATATATATACCCTGTTGTCGTGGAGTTTACTCAATTAATTTTGGGGTTTACCACGAAAAAATACTCTCTCTTAAATTATTCTCTATGCCTTCTCTCTAGCTTCTCTCTAAAGAAGAGCTCTTGTTCTTCAATCTTCATCTTCTTCTTGTTGCTGCAGATTACAGATTTATATTGCCCAACATTTTCTTCTATTTCTTTTTCTTGTAATCCTATCTTTAGTCACAAATTATGTATTTGGTCCTTCAAAGCGTAGTAGCACATTCTGGTATTGCTTAATTAGCATTTTACAATGCCGTCATCAGATTTATTTGGTTTGTCTGTTGTTTATCTCCAGCTTTTGGGTTTATCATTTCTATCGGTGCTTGCTTGGTCTAATTTTGGTTGATTTCAATTGTGTTTCTTTGTTTAATTGATTTTTTTTCTTTTCTATGCGACTTGGCGTCTTCGAATAGCATATGTGTGTGTCTGTTATTTTCGTCCATTTTCTTAAGGCATATTATGTCTGTAACTGCTAATCTATTATGTAATATGAGGGATGTTACTGTTTTTGACTCAAAACTTCGTTTCATTAAGAAATTTTAACAATGTACATTTAACGATGATCTGAATATTGAATCCATTGTCATGAAAAAGTTGTTGGTGACACTTGGTGTTGAATCTTGAATCTCTCTTTTGTATGAAAACATTGTGAAATTCTGATTTCTGGCTTATATTGCTATTTCCTGTTGCATCTTGTGGAAGTATTAGAAGTTTTTAATTTACCTCTGGTTTTATCTGTATTGTTGGGTACTCTCTTCTTTTGGCTGAGTATTTCTTTTAGTGGAAGTGTTAAATGTAATTAGATTCTAAAAACAGTTAAAGTTACTGATGTGGTGAATGATCTAACTAGGTAAAAGTGTACCCTTGATTTCTACAAACGGGAATGCAACATCCGTTATTTGGCACAAATGTTTTGTATAGTGAACTGAAATTCATTGTTTTTCTAATGTATCTGTCTAAGACCAAAATAATAGAAGAAAACATTTACCTGGTTGCACCAGCAGGTACTGGAAATGGTCTGTCTGTAACAATCAACCATGGATCATGAACGATACGTCTAGGATTCTATGCAAAACACAAAGCACTTCAAAATCAAATCCATTGTAAGAACTCTCTTAAGAGACGGATTCAGGATTTAAACTTGATACGTTTACTTGAGGGATTTCCGGGGGAGGCGAAGGATGAGGGAAAATGGGTTGCCATCTGTTCCAGTTGTTGTGTTCAGGTCCATGAGAATTAGGGTCATGCCTCTGTCCATTTCTCCAATTATTATGTGGTGTAAAATTATAAGGCCTGTTGCTGCTCATGTTTGTAGAATTCCTCTTGATTACCAATTTTCTATATTCTTTTTTGGGAGAATAAATGGCATAATATATTTGATGTATTGAAGCTTTTGAGTTTATCTTTAATTGCCATAACAGTGTGTGTTGAGGTGAAATATGATTCTTTTTCTCAATCAAATGGTGCTTGTCTGTGACACATTAAAGTGACTGACAAGAGTTGCTTCAGCAAAGGGGTTGTGTTATATGTATAACTAGTCTCAGTGGTTCAGGTTTGTTTCACATCATATAAGCTCATACCAGTTATCATATTTTTCACCCCTCTCCCTCACTTTATATTCTTGCAGATACTTTTTTCCATATGATGTACTGTCATTTCCGTAATTTCTTGGATTTGTTTTGTTTTTTTCTACATGCATATGATATTTCAGAACAATGCACAAGTCTGAAATGCTTTAATCTTCCATTTTGTTACCAACAAAAGCATTTTCAGTTTCTCAAGCTATTTGTCCAACATAGTGTGGGTCTAAATGCAAATTCAAGGGAATAGATATCTGAAAACTTGGAGTTGTAGCTAAAATAATGGAAAACAGTGTCAAACATGTCAGCATTCAAATATTCACATGATTGCAATTTCAACCTGGTCTCTTTCGGGCTGCCTAGTTGAATTCAAAAATTATTTCTAAATATCCTGGTTAAAGTTATTCTGACTGTAGACATAAGCTTTTTGGTTCTTTCGGGCATTTGTAATTTTGAGAATTTAGAGCCTAAAGTCACTACTTTTAGTGGCTTCAAGGTTGAGCCACTCTAGAATTTTAGTGGCTTTTACAATACTTAACTTTTCCGTATTTGTTGTGTTCTACTGTTAACACTACCATTTTTGGTATTCAGTTAATGTAGAGGTTTAAGATTTAAATAATAATTCAAGATAATCAAAAATTTGAAAAGGTTAAGTTCTCTTGATATTGCCTGTATTCATTAATTTATTGACTTTAATGTTTTGCTCATGCATGTAGGATATTCCATGGATATTGGAGATAAAAATTGGATGGATCTCCGAAGATCCACCAATGAATATATTCAGGGAGTTAACAATTTTCTTGATAAGGCATTTGAACGAGCTTCCCAAGGAAATGAAATATTATGCCCTTGTAAGAAGTGCTTTAATCATAATTGGCATTGTCGAAATGTGGTGGAAGATCACTTGATTTGTCATGGATTTGTTCATGGATACACCAAATGGGTTTTCCATGGAGAAGGGTTTACCTCAAGAAACTCTCCACATCCAACCACTGGTAATGAAACTTCGAACATGCATGATGATTTTGATCAACTACTTCATGATACTTTCCAAAATGCCGAAGATAAACCTAAGGCATGAAAGAGTGAGCGAAAGACCATTTGATGATGCGAAAAGATTTTTTAAATTATTGGAGCATGGAAAAGACGAATTGTATTTGGGGTGCAAAAATTTCTCTAAGTTGAGTTTTACCATCCGGTTACATTGTTTAAATCCATTCACAAGTTGAGCGATGTGGCTTTTCAAACTTGTTAGACTTGATAAAGAGGCATTTCCATTTGCTCAGATACCAGAATCTTTTTACAAGGCAAAAAATGTGAAAAGATTTGGGTCTTCATTATGAGAAAATTCATGCATGCCGTAACGATTGCATGTTATTTTGGAAGGACAATGCAACGTTAGATAATTGCTCTGTGTGTGGATCCTCTAGATGGAAAAATGTTCAAAATGAGTTAACTAATAAGATCACTAAAATCCTGGTTAAAGTTTTAAGGTACTTTACTTTAAAGCCTAGGCTTTAGAGGATATTCATGTGTTTTGAAACATCTACAGCTATGAGATGGCATGTTATTGAGCAACCCAAAGATGGAAACTTAAGACATCTTGCTGATGGAGAAGCTTGGAAAGAGTTTGATTCCTTGCACCCTGACTTTGCTAATGATTCTCGTAATGTTAGATTGGGTCTTTCAAGTGATGGATTCAATTCATTTTGAACTATGAGCATTTCCTATAGCACATGGCATGTTATATTAATGAATTATAACTTATTGCCATGGATTTGCATGAAGCCTGAGATATAATATTGTCAATGATTATTCCAGGTCCATCATCTCCTAGAAATGATATTGATGTATACTTACAACCTCTGATTGCAGAGTTGAAGGAACTATGGGAAGTAGGAGTGAGGACATATGATGTTGTAATTAATCAAACATTAGTTATGCGTGTAGCTTTATTGTGGACAATTAGTGATTTTACAACACTATCAATGCTTTCCGGATGGAGCACCACAGGAGATGGGCATGCCCCACTTGTAATCATAATACTTGTTCCCAATATCTCAAGCATAGTCGTTAGATGTGTTACTTGGGTCATCGTGTATTTTTTGCCTCCTGATCATCCATTTAGAATAGATAGAAAATCATTTAATGGTAAAGAGGAGCATAGAGCTGCACCTATTCCCTTATTAGGTGTACAGGTGCTTGAAGAACTTTGCGAATTCAATAATATTTTTGGAAAGACTCAAAAGAAAAGAAAAAGAAAGAATGATAGCCCATGGAAAAAAAAAATCATATTTTTTGAATTGCCATATTGGGCAACAAACAAATTGAGGCACAATCTTGATGTGATGCACATAGAGAAGAATATTTGTGATAGTTTGCTTGGGACTTTATTGGAAAGTCCAAAGATCATATAAGTTCACGCTATGACTTACATGAGATGGGGATACGAAAAGAGCTCCAACCAGTGGAAGATTATGATACTGGAGACATTCATTTGGCTAAAGCTTGTTTCTTCATGAAACTAGAGGAGAAAAGATTATTTTGCACTGTTTTAAAAGATGCCAAGCTACCAAAAGAGTGTGCCTCTAATATATCAAATCATGTGCATATTGAAGAGATGAAAGTATCAGGATATAAAAGCCATGATGCTCATATCATAATGCATTACTTGCTTTATATTGTAGTCAGGAAAGTGTTACCTAAAAACGTATCTTTGGTCTTGATTAGGTGGGGGAATTTTTTTAGATCCATATGTAGTAAGGTTATTAGAAGCAGCGATCTTGATAAGCTGAAGGCTGAAATCATAGAAATACAGTGTGAGCTTGAGAAGATTTTCCCTCCATCATTTTTTGATATAATGGTACATTTGCCTATTCATTTAGTAGATGAAATCAAGCTTGGAGGCCCGACACGTTTGCGTTGGATGTATTCTAGTGAACGAAATATGTGTACTTAAAGGGGCTTGTTCGTAATCGAAATAATCCCGAAGGATGCATAGTAGAGGGTTCTAAAGCTGTACACTGTTTGAACTTTTGTTCAAGATTCCTACCTGATGGGGTGAAGAAAAGATTTAATATGTACCAAACTGAGGGTGATGAGGACATTCAAACAGAGGAAGATGAGATTTCACCTTTATTTCCTAAGACTGGTCATCTAATTGGAAGTGAGAATAAAAGAAAAGGCAAGACTTTTCATATGGAGCACATTGAGTGGTCTGAAACTCATCGGTATGTTTTGTTCAATACCGGAGATGAACAAGTAGAGACATTAATAAAATAAGATAAGATGGCCATTTGAAAACTTCATTTATATGTTATGATAATGTGTTTTGAATTTCTTTAATAAATACATATTGCTTAAACTCAATTCATGCTTGCAGGGAACATAAGACCTTAATTGATAATCATACTAGAGGAAGTGCATGGGTAAACACACAGATCCATAGTAGAGAATTTTGCGATTGGTTTAGGAACAAAGCTACAAATCTTGAAGTGTCCAATCACTTAAGATGGCTTGCTAAAAGGCCTAATTTTGTGGCAAAAAAATATACTGGATATTTCATTAATGGATATGAATTCCATATGAAGATATGAGTGACTTTACCAGCAACAACAAATAGTTTTGCTAGTGCTAGGGACCAAAATCCCGTCGATGGAATGGTTATCTATTATGGTATTATTCAGGATATCATTGAGATTGATTATTAGGGTTGTTTTAGTGTTGTGCTTTTCAAATGTGATTGGTTTCATAATGAAGTTGATGAATATGGTTTGACTCGGGTATACTTCAACAAAAAATGTAGCACGAATGATCCTTTTGTGCTGTCATATCAAGTACATCAAGTTTTCTATGTGGAATACCCGATTGAGAAAAATATTTATTATGCAAGAAATAAAGTACCAGTGGATTTGTATGATTTGGAGGTAGAGAATTGTCCTAATATTGAAGAAATATTTTGGAGGGAGACTAATAAAGATATTGGTCCATCAGAAAGATTACTCGATGAAGATATTACATGGTCAAGAGATGATCTCTCGGTTGATATCATTGATGTGCCTTCCTTGTCACAACATTCACAAGATGTTACCATGGAAGAATCCGAAGAAGAGGATGACTTTGATGATACTGGTTGGGATTGGATGGAGGCTGATGATTGACAAAGTATCTTTTGAATTAGATCAGATAAATTCTCTTCTTCATTTTTATAGTGAGTAACTAATACTTTTTGAGTTGCATTATAAACAATTAGGAATGTTGCTGAACTCTATTTTATCTTTTCTTCTATTTTTATTAATGTGATTTTGTTTCAAGTTTTCTCTTATTCATTTTCAATATTGCTTTCTAAATTTATTTGAGGAATTTTCAACTTCTCAGTGCAGCGACAAATCTCCAGGTTCTTATCATTTTCTTTACTATATTCTAATTTTTTCTTATTTACTGCTGCTAGATGCCTAATTTCTGTTTACCTATTGTGAATTCAATTAAAGCTTGTTGACTTATTGTGAATTCGTTTTTTTTAAAAGGTAATAGTTACTCTATATATCCATAGAAACACTACCTCAAAAAAATTTGGAGTACAAATGAAAGCCTCTTCTGTTTAGTTATTGTGAATTCAGTTACCTAATAACTGCTAGAACCTACAGTTGCTGATGTTGTGTTACAGTGAATTCATGCGGACAACGTTTGTTTAATGGAATTGGCTTTCTTGTGGGTTAAAAGGGACAACGTTTGTTTAATGGGGTGTTATTCATCTTGTGGGACTATTATAAGTTGTAAGGGCTGGGATGCTCTCCAAAAGCTCCCTG
>JAOTQJ010018822.1:0-17101 GCA_025642045.1 Solanum sejunctum | reverse complement strand
AATGAGTCGTACCTATGGGTCATACCAGTTCAGTCCAAGATGCACAGAACCTCATACGAGACCACAACTATGACTCGTAGGTCATCCTATGAGTCGTAATTGCGAGACTTATCAGCTACCAGTTGTCTTTTATGTGTAAAGTATTGGGTTATTTTGTAAATACTATATATAGCTTAAGTTAGGTTTTTGAGAGGAGTTCGACTAGTAGACCTTTCACAGCTACATTTTGAAACTTTTCTTAGGTTTTTAGGGTAGATTATTATTCTCTCTTGGAAAATTCATGTGGGGGATTGCAAATCTTGCATTGTACTCATTATTGATCAATCAAGATTGTGGATTTGCAACTTGTGGTGCCTATCTCCTTCATTGTTATTGGTGAAACTTTCAGCTATGTTTGATATATGCATTCTTGTTTGTTTGGCTTTAGCAATGAGTAACTAAGCACCCACAACTTGGGGTTGTGGGAACCATGGGTAGTTGACTTGAAGTAACTTAGTTTTCTTGCACTTTTAGGTTTAGGGGTTTACATGTATTATCTATTTCCCTTCATTTTTACTGATATTTGGTGGTAGCCAATGCCAAACTCTACCTACTATAATGATCTCGATAAAGGTAGTGACGAATAGGAAAATAGAAGTTGATGACAGAATTCGATTGATGTGTTCACATCTACCAAACCTGACCAAGGGGACTTTGATTGGGACTATTGGTAATGGTTAGTTGGCACGCCATGCTGGCCTACCCAGAGCCACGGTGAAATTCCACCATTACCTTCACAAATGTGTTGGAAGAACCTAAGTTAGCATCCTGCATGCAACTCACCAATTATATTTATGTATCCAGGGTAATCATGTCGAACTACAAGGGACACAATTCTCAAGTTGTTCCCAAAATTGAGTGTTTCCTTGAGTTATAGTTAGTATTTGTTTTAGCTTGCGTTTGAATCACACAAACCACCCTTCCCATTTAGAGA
The DNA here is from genome assembly GCA_025642045.1 of Solanum sejunctum. Taxonomy (NCBI): domain Eukaryota; kingdom Viridiplantae; phylum Streptophyta; class Magnoliopsida; order Solanales; family Solanaceae; genus Solanum; species Solanum sejunctum. The sequence goes on along the minus strand of JAOTQJ010018822.1, from coordinate 16,128 downwards.
TTATAGTCATAAATACTAGAAATGATTAGTAGTGAAGTCTCAAGACTAAATTGGTTTCGCTGGAACCCAGATTGAGACGAAGTATGATATTAAGTGAAGGAAAGGGCTGCTTGAATAGAGGTTATGGACCTTTCTTTGGTAGGAGTACGTTCACCCACTCCGCCAAATACGAGATCAGATTAGATAGATATCCCTTCAACATAGGTCATCGGATTTCTGTGATGTGGGCCCGCTTAGTAAGCCTTTAATTCAGAATAAAGGGGCTCGCCACACTACTCCAATTAAAAAATCGACCTATTTCTATTTAAACCATGATCCTGAGCAAGTGCATAAATATTTCCTCCTTTTATTCCCTGTGGATTCGACCCTAACCTCGGTTAGGATAATTACTGATAGCGTCCACTTTTTTCTTGGAGCATGACCATTATCATTATCCCATAGAAAATAATGCATCAAGAAACATCAACAGTAATAATTAATATAACAACTTTAACCATGATATTGCTTATTAAATCAAAGAAACAAAATTTTAAAATAAATAATTTAATTGAATATCTCTATGTTTTTAAAAAGAAAATGTCAATCAAATCAAAATAATTCTATTTAGATTAGTTAAATTTTTAATTTTTGATTTTTATGTCCCACTTATTATAAGATCTCCTGTTCACCTCCCAATGATACCAAAACCTCAACAAATGACCACTCTACATGTGACTCCTTTCACTTATTGTATTTTCATAGTGTTATTCATATGTATACTACATAAACATATCCTTTAACTTGACTTCAGCTAATTAAGATCTATGTCTCCAAGTAGGAGTGTACACAAATAGATACTTAAATTACATAAAATTGAATATATAGATACATGAATGTCACGCCATGGGATGGTGCCCTAGACGTGGCTGGCAGAGACTATTTCTAGTCTCCAAATGAACCACTTGACCTCATCACATCCATTAAATCAATAAACTCTATACAATCCACGGAAGTCTAAAGATAGCAATGGACAATCTAATCTCAAAATGATATCAAATAAAATAAAAGGCTAGTAGAAAGAAACTAGCTGAATAAGTGCCAACATCAGTACTTCAACTCTGGACTATGAACCCTCTATTACTATCATATTATGCTAATTGTAGACTCATGGCTGCCTCAAAATAAAATAAAGGTAACTCAAATCCGAACTCTAATAGTAATATAAAAATAAATGCAATGACCCTCCGAAGTAAAGGAGGCTCACCAACTCAGCTGAAATGCCCAGATCCTCAATGGTGCGTACGATAATCCCGCTGATATTGCCAAGGCCATTCCATACTTGTCCTGTAAGGAACAAATATGATCCATAAGGGATCTAAACTGTACTATCCACTATTGTTTCAGGGAGTTTATCTCAAGCAGGGACCATGTGATGTAATTGTTCAATCCACTTCCTATGCTTGGTAATATAGTTAATGAGTGCACGTGGGACTCATTCTTACCCATTTCGGTGCTTGATACTCCTCCCAAGACTCAATGCTCATAAAACTCTTCCTCATCTCAATTAGCTTTATGGAGGCACTCATAAACTCAATTAGTCTCATGGAGACTTTTAATATCTCATTAACTCAAACTAAAGGGTCATCTATTATTTTAGGGACATTAACTCATCTCTGTTTAACTAAATTCTCATTTAATAACTCAAGTACCCGGATCATCAATTTGAAGAAGTCATTTAGATAGAAGTCAAGAACTTATTCATGAGGACTCATGGAATCAAGCTTAAATAACTCAAAGTCATATCACATCAAGAGTTCACTTGACATACTCAAACCAAGGCTCTAGACTCCATTCCTAGGTTCATTATTTATGTTTTCACAATTTAGCATATAGGGTTTATTCATTATCTTATGAGAAGTATCAAATGAAGAAAGCAAGTTTTTGATAATCGTCAACTTATGAAAATACATGGAAGAGATAGAATTTAAAGAAAATAATCAAGAAAGTAGTTCAAGAAAACATATAAGGGGACTCATGAAATTGCAACTACTCTATTACAATCTGTGGGACACATGGGATAAAAATCTCATCCATTAGTTTAGCCTTACATACCTAGTACGAAGATTTTGACGATGAACCTCAAGAATTCTCCTCAAACTCATCAATTTTTCGCTCCTCTTCTCTTCCCTTTATCCCTAGTCTTTTTCAAGAACTTAGGAAAGATTACAAAATAGGGTTTAATAACCTTTTTATAGTACAAAATGACCCATTTAGATCGTGTTTTAAGTTTAGGAAGGGTTGGGAAATATGTAGAATTCCCCTCACAAAATTAATAAAAAAGTATTTTGTCTCGGGATATGGGATTTGAGATGCGGACCCTAGGTCATTGGGGTGATTTTCAGCAAAAATTCTCTGAATGAGCTTACGAATCCCATAGAAAATTGTGGGAACAAACTAAGTGTTGGCCCACAACAGATGAGCATTGCACACATGTTTGCACCCTCCTTGTTTTGTAATTTTGCATCAAAAAATTATCTTTTGATCCGATTTCTCTAAAAATTAAACGAGTATATTCTCCCACTAAATTTTCATGATGATCATATATCAGGCCTCGAATCTTCCATCAAAGTATAGGAAGATACGGTATATGCGCAGCCCTCCTCTAAGAGTATTTTGGTAATTGTACTGGGTGTTATATCATCTCTCCCTTGGGATCATTCATAATTTAATAATGAGTAAAGGTGGACATCAAGGCACAAATAAACTCAAGACATACCTCAATACTCAGTCAAGAACTCAAACTCTCGTCTCCTCATAAACCTTCACAGACTCTACTCAGATTCACAAATAGAAACATCGATTTAGTCAAGGGTAATAACATTACCTTTAACATTCTCCTCAGCAGGCATAAATAGACGCAAATATTTAGCTCTCATCAATTTCTTAGTTTCCAATGTGGCTTCATCTATTAATTGACTTTTCCACAAGACTTTATCTGAGGTGATCTATTTGGTTCTCAAATTATGAATGTGATGATCGAGTATTTAGACCAGAATCACTAATAGGACAAGTTATCCTTTGCTCTATTGCTCTAAACAGGGATCACCAGGGCAGGATCTCCCAAGCACTTTTTCAACATGGAGACATGGTATACTATATGGATTGCGTCTAACTTGGAAGGCAACTCAAACTCATCAGGAAGCTTCTCAATCCTTTTGACAATCTGATAGGGACCAATATAGCGAGGACTCAATTTTCCCTTCTTCCCAAATCTCATGACACCCTTCATAGGTGACACTTTCATGTACACCTAATCATTTGCTTTGAATTGTAAATTTTTTCCCCACACTGATGTATGATTTCTAGCGACTCTTTGCTATCTTCAGCCTTTCTTTGATGAACATAACCTTTTCCATCGACTGGTGGACAAGATCAGGACCAATCAACTTTGTTTCTCTACCTCAAACCATCCACTTTGTGATCTATATCTCTTCCCATGCAAAGCTTCATATGGAGCCATTTGAATGCTTGTATAATAAATAAAGTTATACGCAAATTCAATCAATAATAAGTGATCATCCTTATTTCCTTTGAAGTGAAGGACATACGCTCTCAATGTATCTTCCAATGTTAAAATTGTAATCTCTGCTTGGTCATCTGTCTATGGATGATAGGCTTTACTCAGATTCACTTTAATACCCAATCCCTTCTAGAATGTTCTCCAAAATTGGGAGGTGAATTGAGCCCCTCTATTAGAGATGATGGACAAGGGAACTCCATGCAACCTCCCAATCTCATAGATGTGTAATTATGCATATTGCTCTATAGCGTCAATTATCGTGATTGCTAAGAAGGAAGATGATTTGGTCATCCTACCCATGATAACCCATATTGAATTATATTGTTTTCAATACCTCGATAGACTTGTAATGAAGTTCATATTGATCATCTCCTACTTTTGTTTAGGAATCTCAAAGTTTTATCCTAATAAATATGGCCTTTGATGCCCAACTTTAACTTGATGGATATTCGAGCACTCAGAAACAAACTCGACAATATCCCTCTTCATTCCACTCCACCAATAGACTTCTCTTTAGTCGTGGTACATGTTAGTAGAGCCAGGATGAATTGAATATCTAGATCTATAGGCTTCAACCATTGTTCTATCTCAAATACCATAAACATCTAGGTACCTCAATAATCCATTTCCCTCTTTGGAGAGACCATCGCTTTCTATTTATGGACAACCTCCTTCTATTGAAGTATGACAGGATCTTGGTCTTGCTTTTTGTTCACCTCAGCCACTAAAGATGAAGCAGATTCATTATGAATATTAACTCCTTCCTTATCATTCTCCTGAAGTTGAACTCCCAATCATGCCAAATCAATTCAATTCCTTAGCTAGTTCCCTGTTTTATTCCTCACCATGGGCTGTGCTACCTATTTACAACCTGATAAAAGGGTCAGCAATAATGTTAGCTCTACCTAGGTGGTAGAAAATATTCATGTCATAATCCTTGAGCAACTACATCTATCTCCTCTATCGTAGGTTGAGTTCTTTTTGACTGAAGACATACTAAAAGCTTTTATGGTCATTGAACACATCCATATGTACTCTTTATAAGTAGTGGTGAAAGATTTTAGGTGCAAACACCACCGCTGCCAACCCATAGTTCCTATCATGAACCTTAAGCTATCTAGAAGTATAGGATATGGCTTTCCTTCTCAGCATCAGTACACATCCCAATCCAACTCTTTAAGCATCACAATAGATCATAAAGTCCTCTGTCCAATTGAGCAAGGTTAAAATTGATACAGTAGTCAGTATAGTCTTCAACTCTTGGAAACTATTCTCACATTCGTTGGACCACTGAAACTTGACCTTTTTCTGAGTTAATTTAGTCAATGATATGGATAGGGACAAAAATCCATCAACAAATCTGCGATAGTAGCCTACAAACCCCAAAAGCTTCTTATATTAATTGGAGAGGTTGGTCTGGGCTAGTTCATAACTGCTTCAATTTTATAGGGATCTACTCGAATACCATCACTAGAAACAACATCACCTAGAAAAGCATTGACTTAAGCTAGAACATATATTTAGATAATTTTGCATATAACTTATTGTTGTTGAGGGTGTTAAGGAAAACTCTGAGGTGATTGGCATATTCCTCCTTATCTCTCAAATACCTCAAAATGTTGTTGATGAACACGATAACTAACACATCGAGATATTGGTTGAACACCCTATTCATCAAGTCTATAAAGGCTATAGGTGAATGTGTCAACTCAAAAGAGATGACTAAGAACTCAAAATGGCTATATATAGTCCTGAAGGTTGTCTTTAGAATATCACATTCCCTCACTTTAAACTAATGGTAGACACATCAGAGGTCTATCTTTGAGAAATAAGAGTCACCTATAAGTTGGTCGAACAAATCATCTATCATACATAGAGGATACTTATTCTTTAGTGTGACCTTATTCAGTTGCCTATAGTCTATACACATTCAGAGAGACCCATATTTTTTTTGTACAAATAGGATAGGGGAACCCAAAGGATAAATACTCATCATTATAAAGCACTTATCTAATAGATCTCCAAATTGCTCTTTCAACTCAGTGGGAGCCATCTTATAAGGTGGAATGGAGATAGGCTGGGTATGCGGAAGAATATCAATTCAAAAGTGAATCTCCCTATAAGGACGGACTCCGGGTAGATGCTAAGGAAACACTTTAGGAAAATCATCACAATCAAACTGACTCAAGAGTAGGATACTCAACAACATTAGATTTAGCTAGCACAAGGTGATAGATACACCCTTTGTGAATTAGTTTTCTAGCCCTAAGGTAGGTGATATACTTTCCCTTCTCAGAATCACCTCTCCACTCTAGAACAAATTCAATTGGGAATTAGAACTTAATGGTTCGAGTTCTAGAATCAATAGAGGAATAACATGCATGTTGCCAATAAATGCCAAGGATCATATCAAAATCTATCATCCCTAACTTAACAAAATCAATAAGAGTATTGTTATGATAGATGGACACTACATACACTTTATAGATTCTCTCAACACTATAGACCAACCTACTATTTTAAAAAGACTCTTAGGTGTTCTATCAAATCAACTTGCAACATAAGTGTTACAAACGACAATGTGGCACTAGTATCCATCAAAACATAACAATCCAGAGAAAATACTTGAATCATACTCGTCACTACATCAGGGGACCTCTCTTGGTCTTGGCTACTAACTATGGCATACAAATGGTTTGTTGCTCTACTTGCGACTAACGTAGTCACTCTCTAGGTTCCTCTACCTGGTAGGGCTAATGTAGAAGATTGAGCCTAGACAGCCCGCTTTAGACATTCTCTCTGGTAATGTCCCATTTGACCACACCAAAAGCATGTATCACTCCCCTCACAATGTTTACCCAAGTGAAATCTGCCACACCTACCAGATAGTGGGTTACCTTATTAAACTTGAGAAATACTAGCCTTGGTTAAGATCCATAGGCTCCAATATTCTAAGACCTCTGATAATTCTTGATTTCTATTGCCTATTGAAATTACAAAAATGCCCTAAGAATGGAATTTTGTGCATAATGTGTCTTTAAAAATCGAATAGAAAATCTGAGACCGAACTTGCTATCAACAAAAGGTACTGGGTAAGGAAGTGGTCTCAACACAATTTTAGAGTAATCAAGTTAAAAAATAATTTTTTGATATAAAAATTGAGACAGTGAGTGTACACATTTGGGACACGATGTGCCATAGTTGAAAAACTACACTAACATACTTTTCAATATTTTTGATAGGGATAGGATTTTGAAAATACATAGGTATGCGATAGGTTCTCATCATAGACATGTTCTCCCAAACTGTTCATCCGAAGTTCAATATTTTAAATTTTTTGAGGGACATTACAGACTTCTACTTACAACTTCTAGACCATATCCATGATCAATTTAAGTCATTTTTAGCCTAAAAGAATTTCAAAGACCTATTCTTAAGTCCTTTACAGAAAAACTAAGTAGACGCCTTGAGTGAAGAATAACAGAAAGAGTTAGGGTTCAAAGAATTGAGGCTAATTTCTTGAGAAATTGATTTTCAAACTCAATACAAAGTAAGCAAGGCTACCTAAATTGTTGGATTATGTTCATCCACGCACTGCTTTGCTTACTTCAATCAAGAGCATGCATATAAATCGCATATCTTACTTCCCATAAATTATTGTGTTTTTGTACATGACCCAGTTTCTTGAACCCCAACCCTAAACTTGATATTTTTGTGTCTTATTGATAAAATTGTATAGTGAATCTAAACTCCTAAACTTCATAATGTGTACTTGAGAAGCATGTTTCTTGCCTCACATATGCATATGTTAAATGGTTACGATGTCCTACGTGGTGAGCATGAATGGTATGATGTCACATGACCATATTAAGTTTGAGTCCAGCTTAGTTCCTTATATTGCTTGATTGAATTGTTGAATAATTGAGATGAGTTGAGTATGATGAGATTATTGATGGGATGATTGATATTTGAGACTAAAAAGTTGAGATTGATGAGTTGAGCATATTTTAGTCTTGGGAAGAGTATCCAGCACCCAGCGGCGAGAGAGTATACATCTACTCAATTTCACAGAACTACATTGCTAGCGTAGGGTAGTCATGCGCCTTTTTTTGATAAATATTGTCCCGTAACTAGACATTTATTATGGATCCATGAGGTAGATTTGATGCATCCTTTTTTGTTGTAAGTTAAGGATGGGCAAGGCAATAATGCTACATATGTTGTACATTACCATGAAATAATGGTGGGCTTGAGAGTGGGTCGGTTAGAGAAAATCCCAACCAAACACTTTACTCGAGCATATCCTGATTTTCAATTTGAGTTACATTAAACACTGAGTCTATTTTTAAAGCATGATTTCAAATTTAAAAACTTACAAGATTTCGTAAGTTGAGTTATTAGATGAAGAGTTTAGCCTTGACTTAAGTCTATTGATTGGTTTCATCCTTACCTATTTACTTTTAGCCTATTTATGTAGCAATACATTCCACGTACTGACGCCCATTAATGCTGCATTATTTCATGATATAGGTATGGGAGATAGAGGACTTCAATAGACGCACCATTAAGGTCCAAAGATTTTGAGTCAAAGAGCTTTGGTGAGACCTCTATGCTATCTAAAGGAGGCTATCTCTTGTTATTTTAGTTTTTGTCATTTCATTGATGTTAGGTAGCCATGGCCTGTCATGGTATCATTTAGACTTAATAGTGTTGAGGTTACATAGACCTTGAGTAGAGTACTTTTGTGTATTTCTTTTTCTAACTTGATCTATCATCTTGAGATTATTTTATGTTATTTTTACTTTTCTCAAAATATTTTATATGAGTACTCTTCCACTATAGAGCAAGATATGACAATAAGACCAAGTGGTTTGCTTGGGGAGTAGCAATAGTCTTCGAGAGCCAACCATGTCTAGGGTATCCTATCGGGGTATGACAAATTTAGTATCAGAGCATAGAGTTCAAGTATCCTAGGGAGTCTGTGAAGCCATGTCTAGTAGAGTGTTTTTTGTGGGTGTGTTATGCACCACACTTCATGAGTAGGAGGATATATGACATTATAAAGTGTTACTCTTATTCTATGATCTGAGTATATGCGATAGAGTTTAAATCTATGAAAACTTTATTCTAATTGTGCTTTACACATTTGGAGAATATGCCTCCAAAACTAACTACTTCTTAGAGAGATGAATTAGACCCAAATGGTGAGAATTCCCAACCAAAGGTCTCTTCTCAGATAGAGACAAAGAGATGTGGTCAATCTACTAGAGCTGCTGAGGTCCTATAGGCACCCCCTACACAGCCACACTCGGCTCCCACCTCAGAGAAAGAGTTTAGGGGAGCCATTAGCATGCTTACTCAGCTGGTGGTATCCCTAGGTAATAGTTTAGGTCCTCAGACTCATAATTCCAGCTCATAGGAGCCCACTATCTTAACCTAACTCAAAGACTTCTTTAGAATAAACCCATCAGTGTATACAAGATCAAAAGTTGTGGAGGACCCACATAATTTCATTGACAAGATGTACAAGGTTTTGAAGGTGATGTGTGCTAGTGAGGTCAAAGGGGTTGAGATTGCTTCTTACTATCTTAAAGATGTGGCGAATGTCTTATACAACCAGTGGGAGGATAGTCTAGGTGAAGATACTGAGCCTACTGAGTGTGATGAGTTTGATATTGCTTTTCTGACAACTTCTTTCCACAATAGTTGAGGGAGGCAAAAATTGAAGAGTTCATGAACTTGAAATAGGAGGGTATGATCATCAAGGTGTATAGCATAACGTTCATTAAGTTGTCTAGGTATGCTACAGAGAAGGTCTAGAATATGTGGGCATGGATGAGAATGTTTGTGTCTGGGCTAGGTGAAGATATGAAGAGAGAGTGCGAGTCAACGTTGATGATTCCGAGCATGGACATCTCAAGGATTATGGTTTATTCCCAACAAACCAAGGAGAATAAAATGAAAGACCAAGAAGAGCACTTGAGCAAGAAAACAAAGTCGACAAGGCTTGAGCCTAGCCAACATAGGTAGGATAAGGGAGACAGATCTTACTTTCAAGGGAAGCATTTGGGGTATGCACTATCATCAACCAGTGCACCAACTCTAGAGTCTATGTATGACCCAAAAACTCAAGGGCAATCAAGCACTAGAGCATAGCATTCATGGCGAATGTGATCCATGGCTCAAAAGGAAAACCACCCTGCGGGAACTGTTATGGGATGAATTTGGGAAAGTGTAGGGAAGGAGATAGCGGTTGCTACAAGTGTGGCTAGACCGGTCACTTCTTCAGAGACTATCCACTTTGGGGCAACAAGGCACAATCTTCTACTACCATGCCACACCTCAAAAGGTAATCAAAAAGGAGCCACGATAGGGACAAGCATAAGAACAAATTATCTCCATGCAATGGGGAATAGACAGGGCCAAGAGGTTGCACCGGATGTCGTGATGGGTAAGCTCCGAGTTTTTACTTTCAATTATTATGCTTTGCTTGATCCAATGGTGACAGTTAGCTTTATTCCACCTTATATGGCTAGAAAATTTGAGGTTTCTTGTGCCTTTCCCTGTTTCCACTCCTATTTGGGAGTCAATCAAGGCCAAGAGAGTTTATAGAGATTGTGTAGTATCTATCTACCATAGGGATACTCTTGCAGATTTGGTTGAGTTATATATGATAGACTTTAACATAATTCTAGGAATAGACTAGCTCCACACCTACTATGCCATTGTTGACTATATAAACCGAACTATCAAGTTTTAGTTTCCTAATGAGCCGGTTATATAATGGAGGGGAGATTCTGTTACACCTAAGCGAAAATTTATTTTTTATCTTAGAGCTAGAAAGTTAATCACTAAAAGGTTCATCTACCAGCTCATGCGACTCAAATCTTATGTTGTTAAGCCTTCTACTCTTGAGTCAGACCCAATTATTAATGTGTTACCTGAGGATCTTATGGTGTCCCTCCTAATAAGGAGATTGACTTTGGGATTTATATTCTCATCGATACCTAGCCTATCTCGATTCCACCTTATAAGATAGCCCCCAATGAGTTGAAAGAGTTGAAGGAGCAGTTAAGGGATTAGTTAGAGAGGGATTCATCAGACTGAGTGTTTCTCCTTGGGGTGCTCCTATTTTATTTGTATGAAAGAAAGATGGGTCTCTTAGAATGTGCATAGAAGGCAGCTGAACAAGGTCACGGTTAAGAATAAACGTCCTCTCCCATGGATAGATGATTTGTTTGATCAATTTTAGGGTGCCTCTTGTTTCTCAAATATAGACCTCAGATCTGGTAATCATTAGTTGAAAGTAAGGGAATATGACATTCCAAAGACAACTTTTAGGACTAGATATGGACACTTTGAGTTCTTGGTCATGTCTTTTGGGTTGATCAATATTCTTGTAATTGTATCCATTGATGACATCATGGTATACTTGAGGGATGAGGAAGAGCATGCCTATTACCTGAAAGTTGTCCTCAAAAATCTCAAGGGTCATAGGTTGTATGCAAAGTCTCAAAATGTGAGTTCTGGCTCAACTCTGTGGCCTTCCTAGGTCATATGGTCTCAGATGATGATATTCGAGTAGATGCCTCGAAGATTGAGGCAGTTAAGAATTGGCCAAGACCAACCTCGCTAATAAACATAAGAGGTTTCTTGAGGTTGGCAAGCTACTATCATAGATTTGTTGAGCGCTTCTCTCCTTCTATAGTATTGACTGAGCTAACTCAAATAAAGGTCAAGTTTTAATGGTTTGATGAATGTGAGAAGAGTTTCCAAGAGTTGAAGACCAGATTGACTACAACCCAAGTTCTGACCTTGCTCGATAAAATAGAAGACCTTTAATATATTGTGATACGTTAAGAGTTAAGCTGGGTTATGTGTTGATGTAGAGAGGAAAGGTAATAACATATGCTTCTGGGCAGGTTAACGTTCATTGATGGAACTATCTGACCTATGATCTTGAGTTGGCGGCGATGGTATTTGCACTTGAAAATTTTGTGCCACTACTTATATGGAATGCATGTTGATGTGTTAACTTACCATAAGAGCTTGCAATAGCCAGAGAGAGATCAACTTGCAGTAGAGGAGATGGTTTGAATTGCAGAAGGATTAGAACATGAGCAATCTTTACCACCAAGGTAAATCTAACATTATGGCTGACACCCTTACATGGTTGTCAATGGGTAGCATATTTTATGAGAAGGAAGGAAAGATAGAGTTAATGAAGGAAGTACTCTAGATTAGTTCGATTAGGAGTCCAACTTGAGGAAATTGACAAAGGTGGAGTCAATGCCCACAGTGGGTCTGCATCATCTCTTTTGGTAGAGGTGAAGGAGAAGCAAGAACAAGATCTTATCATACTCTAATTGAAAGAGGTTGTCCACAAAAAGAAAGTAATGGTCTTCTCCAAAGGGGGATATGGGGTGTTGAGATACCAGGGTAGGTTATGTATTCCTGATGTTGATGGTGTGAGAGAGAGAATCATGGCCAAGGCTTATAGCTCTAGCTATTCCATTCATCTTTTATCTACCAAGATGTACGATGACTTGAGGGAAGTCTATTGGTGGTGTGGGATGAAGAGGGATATGCCTGAACTATTGGCTAGTCAAAGTTGAGCATCAATGACTATGTGAGTTGGCACAAAACTTTTAGATCCCTGAGAGGAAGTGGGAGATGTTTAGCATAGACTTCATTACTAGTTTACTGAGGTCTCAAAAGTAGAATAATTCTATATGGGTGAGCATAAATAGGATGACTAGGTCGGCATACTTCCTAGCAATAAAAATAAACCACACAAAGAAAGAGTATGCCAAGTTGTATATTCGAGAGATTTGGAGATTGCATGGAGTCCAATTGTTCATCATCTTGGACAGCGTAACTCAATTCATCTCCCAATTTGGCAGATCCTTCCAGAAGTAATTAGGTATAAGGGTAAATTTGAGTACATATTTTCATCCACAGATGGATGACTAGGCAGAGTACACCATTAAGACGTTAGAAGATATGTTAAGAGCTAGTGCCCTAGACTTCAAGGGGAATCAGGATGACCATCTACTAATGGTTGAATTTGCAAATAACAATTCTTATCATGCAAGCATCTAGATGACCCCCTATGAGGCCTTGCATAGTGGATATGTAGATCACCAATTGGGTGGTTCGAGGTGGGAGAAGCAGAGTTGATTGGGCCTGACCTAGTCCACAAGTCCATGGAGAAGGTGAAGGTTATTAGAGAAAGGTTGAAGAATACACACTGTCACCAAAAAGCCTAAACCGATGTGAGAAGAACGGACTAAGAAATTATGGTAGAAGACTGGGTGTACTTGAAGGTATCTCCCATGAAAGGTGTCATGAGGTTCATTAAGAAAGCAATGTTATGTCTATTCTAAATCGGGCCCTACCAAATAGTGAGGAGAATAGGGAATATTGCTTATGAATTAGAATTTCCCATGGAGTTTGATGGAATTCACCCTGTATTCTGTGTTTCGATGCTGAAAAAGTATTTAGGGGATCCTGCTTTCGCAATTCCTATTGAGAGTACTGGAGTAAAATATAGATTATCCTCTAAGGAGATTCTAGTCAAAATTCTTGACCATCAAGTTCGTAAGTTGAGGAATAAGGAGATAGCCTCTGTCAAAGTTCTGTCGAGGAACCAATTCATTCAGAAAGCTATGTGGGAAGCTGAGGACACTATGACAATAAAATAACAACAACTCTTCTTGCCAAATGACAATGATGTTGAATGTAATGTTTCTATCCTTAACTTGATTGTTGTTCCCATTCTTGAGTTGATGTGTCTATTCATGAGTCTGAGTAGAGTTTATGAAGGTTGAGGAAGAGTTTAGAGTTTAAGTTGTCGAGTGCGTAATGAGAGAAGACTCGAGTCCAATTGTGCTTTATTAACACATCTTGGCATCATTCAAGGACAAATGATCCAAGGGGGAGATAATGTAATGCCCGATAAAATTACCAAAATACCTATAAAATGTAATTTTGCACATAATGCACCATGCCAAGATCGGATGGGAAATCTAAGACTGGATTTGTGATTAGCATGAAAAATTTGTTAGAGTAGTGGTCGCAACCAAGTTTTAGGTCTATCAGATCAAAAAATAATTTTTCTATCAAAAAACCAAGACAATGAGGGTACACGTTAAGGCCACAATGCGCCCTAGTTGCGGACCTATACATATGTTTTTTTCAATTTATATGACATGGATTTGATTTCATAAATATGCAGGTATGCCATAGGTCCGCATCGTCGACCTATTCCCCCAACATTTTTCATCGAAGATCAAAATTTTAAATCTTTTAAGGGGCATTTTAGACTTTTCCCCACCCCTTATAGACTTAATCCACGACTCAAAAAAAGTCATTATTAGACTAAAATAGTTTCAAAAACTAATCCTAGAGTCTATTACGAAAAAACTAAGAAGAGACCTTGAGTGAAGAAGAGCAGAAATAGCTAGGGTATAAAAGATTGAGGCTAATTTCTTGAGAATTTGATTGTCAAACTCTATAGCAGGTATGTAAGGCTACCTAAAGTATTGGATTATGTTCATCCATACATCAATTCTCTTACATTAGACAAGATAATTAGTATAAAACGCATGCCTTACATCCCATGAATTCTTGAGTTTTAAATTCTCTACGTGACTGAGTTTCTTGAAGATAATGGAGTTAATTTATGAGTTGCATCATTTATACAATGAATTATGTATACATTTGCTATGCTTGATACCCTAACCCCTAACTTGATATTTTCATGGCTTATTAATTTAATCGAAATTATGAATCTAACCTCCTAAACTAGTTAATGTGTACATGAGAAGCATCTTTCTTTTCTCACACATGCATGTGTTGAATAGTTATGATGTCCTATGTGGTTAGTATTAATAGTATGATGTCATATGACTATATTGAGTTGGAGTCCAACTTAATTCCTTGTATTGGTTGATTGAACTATTGAATAATTGTGATGAGTTGAGTTTAGTGAGGTCATTGATGGGTTGATTGATCAGTTAAGATAGATGAGTTGAGATTGATGAGTCGATTGATTAGTTGAGCATATTTTAGTCTTAGGAGGAGTATCGAGCACCTATCAATGAGCAAGTATACATCTACTCAATCTCACAGAACCACATTGCCAGCATCGGATAGTCATGCAGTTTATTTCGGTGACTTTTGTCCTGCAAACAAACATTTATCATATTTCCATGATATAGAGTTGATGTATCCTTTTCCATAACAAGCTAAGGATGGGCAAGGTAACAATGCCATATTCATTGTGCATCACAATGAAATAATTTTGGGGTTGAGAGTATGTCTGTTAGAGAAATTCCCAAGCAAACACCTTAGTTTAGCGTATCCTGATTTTCAAATGGAGTTGCATTAAAGACTGAGTTTATTTTTGAAGCATGATTTGAAACTTAAAAACATCCATGATTTCTTTAGTTGAGTTATGAGATGAAGAGTCGAGCCTTGAGTTAAGTCTGTGGATTGGTTTGAGCCTTGTCTATTTACTTTTTTCCTATTTACATACTAGTATATTCCATATATTAACGCCCCTTAGCACTGTATAATTTCTTGATGTAGGTATGGGATATATAGGATTTCAGTAGATGCATCTTTGAGGTCTAGAGATTCTGAGTCCAAAAGTTTTGGTGAGCCTTCCTTGCCATTCGGAGGAGCCTATCTCTATTTATTTGAGTTTGTGTTATTTCATTGATATTGGGTAGCCATGGCTTGTCATGGTACAATCTAGACCGTTAGGGTAGAGGCTTTATAGACATTGAGTAGAGCACTTTTGAGTATTTCCTTTCCTAACTTGATCTATCATCTTGAGATTATTTTCTGATATTTCTACTTTTCCCTAAATAATTTATACAAGTATTCTTCTGCAGTTCAGCAAGATATGATAATGAGTCCAAGTGGGTTGCTCGGGGACTAGTAATATCCATTGAGTATAGGCCATGTCTAGGGTATCCTCCCGAGGCGTGACATGATTCTGAGCACAGGTGCACTAGTAGATGATGGTGCTGGCCCAGGTTGGAAGATATTACCATTCCCACTCTTTCCAACCTCATAGCTAGATGCCTTAGCCTTCTTACTTCTGAACACTTCTTTATCATGCTATCTCTCCTCATCGGCTTGTTGCACAAAAGTCATCAATCTCCCGATGTCCATATCACTCACAAGCATCACTCCCCTCCCATCTCTCTTTGGCTCTATGTTCAGCCCTTCAACATACATTCCAATTCTCCCCCTCATGTCAGCAACTATATTCGGAGCATAGCAAAATAACTAAGTGAACATAAGCTAGTATTCTTACATATTAATAAAGCCCTATTTGAGATTCAAGAACTCTCTCACTTTAGCCTCTCTTCATTCTCTTGGAAAGAAGTACCCTAAGTCAGTAATGGGGATTTCTCTCCTCTACCCTTCTTTTATTGATCAAACTATAGCCTGGACACACCATTGAGCTGGGAGGCAACCAGTTCAACTCTGTCAACATCAGCCACATCCATCACTTGGAACACTTTCTGATGCTCCTCCACATAGTTCTCTGGATC